>JARHVA010006271.1:127500-205000 GCA_037957365.1 Torreya grandis | reverse complement strand
GTATCCTTCTCAATTAGTTATTTTAGATATCATTTGTCTAACCTTTTTCCTTTCCAGGAATATGTGTACTAAGTATAAGAATTCTAAATTGAAGTGTCATTTGGTTGTGTTTGGTCACTTTTAAATAAGCTGAAGACTGATCTACACTCTTTTTGGTATATGAAAAGATTTTAAAACCATATTCCAAAGTGAAATACCCTTATTTTTTATCCATTTTGGATATTAGGTTAGTTGCTTGTATGGACTATCCATGAAAAATTTAGTAGGTAAAATTCTTGTCTGTCTTTAAGTGTTGGAATTAGGTAGCCTATTAAATATATTTTTATATATAAGGGTATATCATACTATCTATTGTAATTATATAAATGTGCATGGGTCAAGTAGTGGTTTTAGTGTTACTGACAAGGGTAACTATGTTAGTTTTTGTCATAAGGCTGGGTGGCGAAGGCTAATTGCCTTCACAATAAAATTAACACTAATTTTGGTAATATGTGAACTACAACCGAACCTGATTATTCTTATGAATGTGGTTATGTAAAATATGTAGGAAACTCAGGAAATGAGTGCAATCACTAGTAACTAACTTTTAGGGCACTTTTTATTGAAAAATACTAGCTTCTAGATCTTAGGGTGATTTTTCTTAGCATGGGTTGTAGTCATTAAACTTAAGGTTCCCTTTCTTATGAGTTTAGTACTATTTCATGTTTTATAACTTTTTAGTACACATGGATGAACATTAGGTGTGACTCTATTTAGTGGTTAAGTGGTGACCTAAGTTACACCTCTAATGAGTATCTTGGATACATATGACCTGACCTTTGCCATCGATGGAGACACTCTCAAGAGATGGAAATTATCTAAGTAATTTTAAATTAGAGTTGTTGAGACACATTGTAATACCCAAAATTTACATCTTAGGCACACATAAAACCACACTAATTTTTTTAACAATCCAATGAATGCACTAAATCATATGCATATAAGGATAGTAACACTAACATGAAATACAAACTCAAGAAAACATAAAACACAACATCACTACAAAGTTCTGATCTAACTGGTTACATTATAGTCTACTAAACAAGGAAAAATGCATAAAAAGTCAAGGCTAAAAAATAATGTGAATGAATTATTAGTGATTTAAGTGCCATCAGTTTGACATAATGTGAATTACACTAATTCATATGCATATAAGGATAGTAACACTAACATGAAATATAAACTCAATAAAACATGAAAAACAACATCACTACAAAGTTATGATCTGACTAGTTACATTATAGTCTACTAAACAAGGAAAAATGCATAAAAATTCAAGGCTAAAAAATAATGTGAATGAATTATTAGTGATTTAAGTGCCATCAGTTTGACATAATGTGAATTACAAATGATTAGAAGACATACCTATTATAGTGTAGAATTAAACCCTTATGGGAAATTTTTTTAGGTTCTCTCACTCCCAGCTACAATATTGGAGTAATCTCAGGCTATGGATATCTTATAGTGAGGTTGAACCTCTGAAGAAGGTTAGATTCCTCTTGGTAGATCACCTGAACTAATACTTCTACTTAGAAAAGGGATATAAAGGGGGTATAAGATGAATAAGAACACTAAAATGGTGATACACCAAATTAATTGACACTCACATAAGATTTAAATAACACTAATTTAGCATAAGACAATCCTTGCTCACATAATCTCATAAACTAGCTAATTTGCATAAGTATTTCTTAAACTAGGTTCACTAAGCAATAAATGAAGTAAAAATTAGTTCTAAAAATCACACCAAGCATCCATTAATGGTGGAAAATTTCAAGTTTAGACTTGAAAGTAGCTTGAAAACACTTAAAAATAGGTAAAAAATAAGGATAATGGACATGAAAGAACACTTTTTTACAAAGCCATCATACACAAGCTTGTTAAACATAAGTTAGAGGTAAGAGATAAGTGAAAAATGATCTTTATTGATTTGAAAGGTATTTATTAAAATTTTTGATAGGGTTTTTCCTTGTCAAATTAGAATATTTTTACAAAATGGGGGAGAAATGGGAGATATAGGAAAAAAAGGGAAGAGAGAGAGAGAAAAATAAAGAAAAAAAAATCAATAAATGAGACACAACCACCTTCCATAGAGTCTCAACCACTTTTGAATCAATTATCACTAATCCTTCCTTAATAAAATAACCCTCATTAGTCTAAATAGCCTTAAATCCCTCTCATTGGATTAGAAACACACTAGAAGACAAAATTTTTTGAGGATGATGATGTCATGATCCACTCAAGGGAAAAGTTTCCAAAGACTTTCAAAACTCATTTAATGCTCCACTTGTCTTCCCAACCTCCAAACTTCTCTCTCTTGAAATTCTACTTCCCCCTCCACTTGCTCTTCTAGATGATGTTAGGCAAAAATTTAGTTGACTTAGCATTTGGTGCTTAAATGACCATGGAGGTTATCATTTAGAGTTTGATTTTTGATGATTTATTCTAGTTTCAACTTCTCTTTACTCTTTAAACTTGTAATAAACTCCATGAAACCTATAAATCTCATAAACTCCATTGATGGAGGTCTCAAGCCTGAGCCACATTTAACTAACTCTCTAAAACTTGCTCCTAATGCCATTTGGCACCTTGAAGACCACTTCTGGACCTGTAGAAGACTTCTAGACATCCATGGCATGCATATGAGTAAGGAAATGAAGACTTAGAGAACCTTCAAGACCTGAAACAATGGTGGAAATCACCATTAAACTTGTAACAATCCATAAAATTTCAAAAAACCTAAGTTTTTGACCCTAGATCTTAGTAAGGCACCCTAGAATCCCTTTTGAAGAGATCCAAGTTCTATATAAAGATGATTTAGGTCCCATTAGACCTCTTCCATAGATCTATACCATTTATGTCTTTGAAGACCTATAAAAATAAGCATTTAAAAGACATTTTGGGCCTCCTAGGCACCCAAAAATGCTAGATTCTTCTATCCTATACACATTATTAGTGGTTTACAAGTGATTATAGGCCATTTTATGGACCTATGATTCTAAAAACCCAAAATTGATTAAAAATATGATTTGGAAACTCAAAAAAGCTCACCTTTAAGATGATTGTTCATGAAATGCAGACTTCCATTCCACCACTTATTACCATGGCTCTATATTCCATAGAATCCTTCAAAATCCATGAAAATATTGGGATCCCATGCAGAAGATATGAAAAGATACATACATAAATATAATTACCTATAGGGTTTGTAAGCATTCTATACATGCTTATGCTCTTAATGATTTTCATAAAACTCAAGCCCTTAACCAACATAAATACATAATGAATTTAAAGTATATAGGGGTAATCAAAACATGCTAGAAGCACTCAACCCAAATCCTCATGGTATGAAAGATATGAGCATTTAAAGAGGGGCTAAATCTGGGTGTGTTAGGCTTGAAAAGATTGAATTCCTCTAAAGGACAAATTTTACTCTCCCACTAATATTACTTGCTTTAAAACACCTTCAAGGCACCTAAAACATCTCATAACACCTCTTCAAATGATCAAAACCCAACTTTACTCTTTATGCCTTTGAGACTACTTTTGGGGTTTGTAAGAAGTTTGAAGTGTGAACACTCTTTAAAGGTATTTAATAATATTAAAAAAATCCTATTTTTTAAAAAAATACTTACCTAATCTTATAACCTTCAAACACACCTTAAAACTCCATAAAGTATGCCTACACCAATGGTGACCATTATGAGACATGGAGGGGAATATGTATAAATAATGGGAACTTCCACTTGTCACATAACCTTAAAAAGATAATTTTTAGGTATATTAGGTTATGAGGACAAATCCTACCAATTTTAAATTATTTTGGATGTGTACTTTATCTTGTAGACCCTTTTAGCAAAATTTACCTTAAGCGGCCTATATGCTTCCTTCATGCCTAAACTTATATTTATTAAAATTTTTGACTTAAAAACTTGAATATTATCACTTATATAGGAAAAAATATGTTTATAACATCATATTATATGGTTTTAATACCTCTTTAAGTCTTAAACTACTCGCTAACACCTAGAATTGGCAAAACTTCAACTAGATTTTAATGGATACCTTCTTGACTATAAGAGGTTTATGTAAGAATAAAGGGTATTTTAAATTTTTATATAAAATTTATGTTAGAATGGAATGATTTTATGGGTCATGGAGACAATTATTACCAAATTTCATGCTTTGGCTTAACTTGTAGATGCCCCAAAATGGCCTATTCCACTAAGGCAGACTCTAATGTTGACCATTATTAGACATGGGGTTGACTATACTAAGAAAATAAATATTTAAAATTGTAAAAAAACATAAAAAATATGTATAATAGGTATATTAGGTCATAATTAGTATCTCAACCAAATTTCATGATTAGACCATGCATATTTTGGCCTATAGGTCTATTTTGCCAAAAGCTAGTGATATGCTCCCTTCTTGGTCAAGTTTCAAAACTGAGTTTTCATAATTTTTGCATTGGTTTGTGCCTTAACATGATGATATTTCTTTTAAATTATCATGAAATTATAATCAAATTATTTCACCCTTCATTTGTATCTCACAATCTTCCATGATAGCTTATGTCACTTTGTACCTCCTCAAATACCTCATATGACTATGTATACATTGCTATAGGTGGAAATTGAAAAAAAGGGGGTAATTTTATGTGTATATTATAGTTATTGGTACCAAGGATACCTTAATTTAATGTGAGCACTAATATTACATGTTCTTGATGGCATGTTTACCTCTCTAGCAATGCTTTAAGCCCATATGATAGTCTCATTTGGTACAATTAACCTATACTATCACCTTCATTTGAGTTGGTAGTGCCCTAGTACTTGATAATAGTATTTAATATGTATTTTAAAATTAAACTTTCTTAATTCATTTATATATCTCACTTGATTTAGATAAGGCCTTTGAGTTTACCTTTTGTGAGAGAGGAACCAAACCTTGTATGGTTATAGGTATGGGTTACAATTGACATTAAGTGTTTATTTTAGTGGTTTGAGTGTCTTTATATGATTCCTTGAAGGTGTCAACTCATCACTTTGACCTGGTATTCTTAAAACATTCTCCTAAGCATTAAATTACACTATATTTTATGTCTTCATTTCTCTCTATTCTTTGACTGCGCTTGGTTTCTTAAGGTGAAAGCTTATGTATGATTGTATTTTTGGTGTTGAAACTCTCATTTAACCCTTATGATATGACTTTAAATATTTTATAAAATAGGCATTGAGTATCTTTTAACGCTTTGATGCCTACAAACCTTTTATTAGTCGTAGCCTTAATGAGGAGTTAGGTTAGCATAGACCTATGGCTTTAAAAGCTTATCGTAGGTCTCTTTTAGTACTTCTATCCTAATTTAATGATTTAGAGGCCATGTCAACATTATTTTTTACATGAACCAATATCTATAACACAAGCTTAACCATATATACTACATGTATCTTCAACTAGGCCATTTCACCCTTAAAAACTCTCTATGACTATGCTTGATGAGATGTGTATGGCTGAAGGTGTATTGTTGAACCTTGACACATGATTTGACTATATTTAATGAATTTTTGATGTCATTAATGGATTATTGATAAAATTTTATATCACTGTCTTCATGAAACATCCTGTTGAACATACTACCACTTTAGGAAACATTGTATTCCCTCTTACTTAATTAAACTAGCTAAGTCTATATTTTAGTGAGGCTGTAAATGAATGTATTGAGACTGTAGGATTTGGATTAGGGTACTTTTTTACTTGGATATTGTGTATAAAGTAAAATGTTTCCTTGAGAATCTCTCATCATGATGCTCTAAATTCCTTACCCTTCATAAAGACATTCATGCTTGAAAGCCTCATCAAGAGCATGTTTCTCACCTTTAGCTATAGCTTGATCTAAAGGGTTAGATATAGGTCATAATTGGATGGAAAACCAATTAATAAATTGGTTTTCCATGAATATCTCACTACTCTTTTCCACAAGCCTTCACTCACTAGCTCAGTATTAGGCAATCCCCTTAGGTTTAGAGTTCCACATCTTGTTATAGGTATTAAGGACTCAATATAATTTTATAAATTATCTTATATGACCTTATTACACCTAATATAACCTCATTCAAAGGCTGAATCATACCTTACAAATTAGTTCCATAGCTCAAGGTCACATTGGTCCCATTAGGCTAGAAGCCTTTTCTTTGAAATTTATGTATTATATAGATGTGTACCTTTGTACCTTGAGGATTTGAAGACATTTTTCAGCACCCTATATCCTTTTTAGGTCTATGTTAGTTTTCATGGCTTAAATCCACATTTATCCCACACTTCCTTTGTAAATGTTCTGCAAATTAGGCCTATTAGCCCTAGTTCATACACAAAATAGTTATTCTATACCATATAGACTTGGTAACAAACCCATACCATCAAAATATTATATAGGGGATAAAATTACATCATAATATGAAATTTTGTGCCATTTGGAAAATTCAATCAAGAGTTATGTGTTTTTGAATTTGAAACCCTAGCTAATTTAAGGTTATAGGACTACATAGACCTAAGATCAAACCATTTGCATTTGCAAATTCACCATAAGGTTTCAAAAATTTGTGAGAGACTTTTAGGGCTTGTGAGAACTATGGGAACATTTTATAACCATTGGTTTCTTCCTTAAATTCCTCTACTCAAACTTTTTAGAAGGTTCTTGGCCTCTTTGAATACATAGACAGTCTATAGGGTCTATAGGCTTGGTTTTGAGGTTTGAATTTGTGGTTTTACAAGACACAAGTTCCCATAAAGTCATTTTAACAATAATTAGGAATTTTCATAACTAGAAACACCTATCTCATTCATTGGTTATGTCTTTAGATCTAATTGCAAGCCCTTTCAAGTAATCCTTATATATGGCTGTGTATCTTTTGACTATACAGGGGTTTATAGTTCACCAGGCCAAGTGGCATGAATAGTAGCACATGCATAACCTAAAATAAATTTCTTAATAGGAAAAATACTTACCAAATAACTTGGTTTCATGTTAATTCCCATATCAAACATCAACTCTTCTCTATTCTTTATAGGCTTCTTTTCGTACCCCTTTTTCATTAACCATTCTTCACACTTGAACACAATCTTCTTGTAGGTGAAAACCAATTAATTTATTGGTTTTAAATACTATCATTATGTCATCTTAGTCATAATTTCTCAATGTCTTCTACCCTCTTATCAAACAAACCTAAAACCATTTTGAACTCTATTTCACTTGGTGCTAAACCAAAGGGTGGTTATAGGTTATTATGAGGTTATGATAGACCTTGAGGTGATCTATAGAGTTTGAGAAGGGTGTAAATAGGTATATGAGGTATAATAATATCCTTTTATTATCACAATCCCATTTAAAAAATCCAAACTTTCTTTAAAGTTACCATCTATGAAGGTCTCCAAGAACTCATATCCACCCACTTAACTGTAACATTGTTTTAATTATCATTGTAGATATTGGTTAGTGCCTCTTGAACCCTATTTGGACCTCAAAATATATTATAATTGATCTAAACCTTGAACATATTCCTCTCCTTATTTATCCTTGGCCCAAACGGTCCTTATAATCTTAAAAGAGTCTTTGAAACCTGTTGAGTCAAATCTTGTTATAGAATAGTGACCTGAGAGAGGCTTGTAGGTGTCCTTTTAGGGACTGCGTGTCAAGTTATTAGGCTTTTTATTTTATTGGAACCTCATTCATACATTGGTTACTTGTTTTATCATCATGCTAAATACCCATTCATACCCATTAAACCTCACCATACATAATTTGGTCATCTTATTAATCAACTTTTTAAAAATAGGTCTGAGCCCAAAAGAGGGCTATAGGTTCAAGTGGTTGTAGTTCACTATTATTTTACTTCTCAAGCCTAATTATATTTGACAAATATTTTCCTTAAATCTCCCTTGATTTATACTATCCCCCTCATATCAAACCACCATGCCCTCATTATGAAGATAAAACTTTCATATCTATGTGTTTGACTTTGTTACTTGTTTATTAGCCCTTGTACAAACTTAAAATAGGGTCCTTTAGGGCTTGGAGAGTGTGAACATTCTATTATGTCTAATTGAGTCTTTCACATAATTATGATCTCCAAACTCAATAACTTCTTATTTATAGGCTCTAAACTCTTGATGAGTACTTCAACCACCCTTTATCCATTTGGCTGTAGTTCCATCACTGTGCTAGCTATAAGTTATTATGTGGTGACTTTTGACTGTAACATGTCTTTTAAGGTCCACCATCTATATGTTTTGATGAGCTTAAGATGACATTTCTCTCTGTGTTTCCTTAAAACCACTATATTGAACATAAAACCTTCCTTTTAGACCATTAGCCTCCATCTTATCAACCAAACTATAGAAAATCCTATAGTTGCCCTTTTTAGACTATAGTTACTCATTTCATGGTGCATGACATTTAGGATTTGAGTATTTTTATCTTCTCCTTCTAAAATCATCTCCCAATGTAAAAGTTTGTGTCTATAGGTTAATATCTTTGAAGGTTTACCTTATGAGTTTATGAATACCTATAGTTATGTTGTAGGTGTGATTTTAAGGGTAAGACATACTTGTAGGTGATGGTCAAGACCAAAGCAATGCATACCATCTCACCTTGATGTTATTTGGATCCTTGGTGTGTCCCTCAAATCAAAACACCATTCAGCATTGATGCATGTTGTATCTTACTTGAAAAAGAACTAGAAGGTCATTTTAGAGTGCCAATACTATAGACATCACTCAAAAGCTTCAGTGAATAAATGCGTAACTTTAAAGCCTCCATTACACCACCTATTTAGATAAAACACCCATCTAATTTACATTGGTAATACCCCTTCATGAGGGATATAATATATGATAATTTAGATTCATCTAGGCTCATTAAAACATTGTCATATATTAACACCAAAAATGGTTGGAGCTCTATTTTGGAGCTTCTAGGGAACTTATCCCTAAACTCTATTATTTAATCTAAATATGATTTCTCAACTTTTCCTTCTAGTCTAATGCTTCACTCATGAATAAAATGGTCTCATATAACTCCACAAACCTCATTAAGGTTTCAAAAATGTTTGGACTCCTCTATGGCTACCTTCAGGGTTTTATAGGAGGCTGCTGATGCACACATAATATCATACATGATAGTGAGGATATAAAGTGGAAAATGTGCATGATGAAGGATATTATAACTATTTTTAGACCCTCCATCAATTTAAAATGATATTTTACAACATTTAAAGACTTGAAACAAGTTTCCACACCACATTTCAATGTGATATTCTCCTGAGAGCACTTGTAAGTGCACACTAATGGTGTATAATTGTGTTAGAGATTATCATTAACTGTCACACCTCTTATTATGTCACTTGAGAGTTTGGATTTATGGATTATTATCTATTAAGGTGTCCCATGCCTTTAAACTCTTCAACATATTTTCATAACCATGCTCAGAGTTTAAAACACCACGTCTATAAGTGGGAGTAAGCAGAGAGCTGATTGGCATTTTATTCATTATAACTCCATTTATTCTTGATTTTTGAGAATAATATTTGGATTATAGGTGTTTCAAATGACATATTAGAGGTTAAAACATCATATCCTATTTATTTTTAAACCACTACAGGAAAGGAAAACCTTTGTAGTTGATAACTTGCTTATAACTCCATTGATGTTCCAAATAACAACTTGAGATGTTTGAATCATCAAGGATTTGATGAACTATTGAGGATTTATGAGAAAATATCACTTGATTATGTTGACATGGCATAAGGAAGAGGTGGTACATTATCTTTCTAACCCAAGTTTTTCTCTAAAACTGATCAAATGAGCCATTCACAAGGACAAGAAGGAAAACATGTTTTATGCTATAAGTACCTTCTTGGGAGGAAATATCTAATTAACATAATTGGAATAGGTCCTAGTTGACCCTTAAATGACTCCCCTAAAACCATTATTTCTCATTGAATTAAGAAGTGAAATAATAGATGAAAACCTGGACCCTGTTTGGATGAGTAGGCCACTTAGATACCCATAAACTATTAGTGATTATTCATAAAGATAGGGAAATGAACCATATTATATACAATCAAAAATGCATCATATCTATAAATCAATCATGGCTTGGATAAGATATATCATACCTACAATTTTGACTGGGAATACATTTGTTAAGTGGGAGGATGACTAAGATGGGAATCTTTTGGACCTGATTAGGGGATCACTTATCACAACTATGCTAAGGAGGGTTTCAAAGCCTCTAGACTGACACAATCACATAATAACCCTAAGGGGGTCCTAGGTTTTGATATTTCACTTATTATAATTACAAGAAATTTAATTTAATTTAGTACTCACCAAAGTTTGTGGCACAAAGTGGGGGTTAAAAACAAAACAAACTAAACTAAACATGCATATAATCACGTCAATGTATATAGAATCCTAATATATGGGAGTGAAGTACACCTACATTATCTATCTACTCTTACAAAGGAAAAATAAATTTAGGAATACTTAGCTTTGAAGATGAACCCACTGAGCCTCAATCTCTCCCTTAGCCAAGGTGCTTTGTAAGAGATTATTGTGGTATGTAAGGATAATAAAGACAAATCAGCTCTAGGCTACACAACCTATCTATGCATCCAAAAGACTCTTCCACAAGACAAAATCCATATCTACAAATAAATTATGGAACCCTAATATTTATTCATCAAGTAGAATGGTCAATAAGTAGATGTTTGTTTGCACTTATTTTTCTTCATTTCTTTGTTCTAAAATGGTTGGAAATGAAATTGTATATATAGGTGGATCTTACCCTAAATCCTTTTGAATATGTCAGTTGTATGGGGTTGAACCAATTAAACCTATATGTTTTCAAGAGATAATTCACTAGGTCTCAAGCTATGTCAATCAAAGGGCTAACAATCTCTAAAGTGAAAAATACCCCAAAATAGTATAGTGTTAACCCAATCAACCCTATATAGTAATCAGAGGATGAAAATTGTATAGGGTCAACCCAGTTGACCTAGTATAACCAATTATCAAAAGCGTGAAGAGGTAAGGAATAAGAGGATAATGATGTGATAAATGATTGTAATGGGTAAAAATGAGAAGAATAAGCTTAGGTTAAATGGTTTTAGGAGACAACTATGTAGATGACAAGTGGCAAAAGAGACAACAATCTTATGAAGCACCAATGGTCTACCCACCCCTTTCCTAGTGCACCCATTAAGGCATACACTCAAAGATATTGATAATTGATGGGTTATTACAAGATAAAAAGTTCCAATAAGTGATAAAAGTTTGAAAATATTATGTATATACATATGCCCCGCTTGAATCTCATCACGTGTAATGTAAGTGCAACTCAAGATGGAACTTCAAGAACAGAATATGATAACACACAATACTTATGATAAGTAAATTGAAGTAATAATAAAATAAGATAATTGAAAGGACATAATTAAAAAACACATACCTTTACTTATCTTATTTCTATAGATAAAGAAGTAGACTGTAAGAGAAAGTGAATGTGTCCCATGTGAATAACACTAGGTAAAACTATAGAAGTCAGTGCAAAAAATAGCCAAAAATTTATTTTTTAAAAATATAGGCATATGATAGTGGAAAATATTTTATATATCATCATGATTCCAATGAATTTTGTGGTTTTAAAAATAGATGAATAAAAACCAAGATATAATCAAAATAAGGAATCTACTTGAAAATAATTGAAAATTTTGAATTACTAAAAAGTGTTTTTAAATAGGGAGAAAGAGAAGGGGGTCCCTTGTGAGGGGATCACTCCATGACATATTGGATGAGGTGTTGATGATTTATGACCTTACTACATTGGAGGGGGCTAGAATATCATCTGTCCCAGCTTAGGCAAGCTGGTTTAGATTAGCTAGAGAGGTAGCGAGGTAGATACGAGCACATAGAGAGAGGATACAGACACTAGTAGAGATGGGTATCAGAGAGATATTGGTATGAAAGGCCATATAATAGGAGAGAGTTATGTATTTGTCTATAGTGATGTAGATGACATAGGCACATATAGTTTTTTTGACCCATATGACATAGGTATAGGAGTAGGAGAGAGAGACATACATGGCCACCTTAACCCAGTTAGTGCAGGTACATGAATAGGTGGCACATCTAGAGGGACTAGTGGATGGATTGAGATCTCAGATGGTCTTGTTACAACAATATATATAGAGGGGTCATATCAAGGCATTAATAGGAAACATGGTTAGGCCATGTGATAGATGGGATGGGGTCCAACCATAAAGATGGAGCATTATATATGGTTATACTTATTGTATCAAAAACTCATGATATATATATATATATATATATATATATATATATATGAGTTTTTGATACAATAAGTATAACCATATACAATGCTCCATCTTTATGGCTATCATTTTGGCATATTGATGTTGATTGTGTATGCTTTTATCATGGTTATGGTTGTGGATAGTTTAGATATATTTATTTATAGCACATGTATTTAGCTCTTTTTTGTATATTCTATAATAAATATATGAGATGTGGTTTCTTTTATAGCATTATGTAGAACACATGCATGGTTAAAAAAAAACAATCAAAAAGGACTTGGTAAAATATAATCAATCAAAAATGTACTACACACTATTTCAAGTTGGGAAATGTGTAATAAAAAAAATGATTGAGTATAAATAACCCAAAGAATGGTAAAAAAAAATGGAAAAAAGGATTTTTTTTAAAAACCAAGCAAAATATTTTTGCACCAAATTAAAACAAGTAAAATCACACTAAATCACATTGGGAAATAAGAAAATAATGTAATAAAATGGAAGGTATGTAAAAGAGAACAAATGGTATAAAAAAAATCAATTAAGTCAATTAATCATACAATATTAGGTTGTGAAGTATAAGAGATTTTTTTTTTTTTTTAAAAGGTTTGGTCTAGAATTTGTCATACTATTTCAAGCTAGAAAGTATGAAAAATTCAAGAAATGGTTGGATTCTTACATGCACTAAAAAAATAATAAGATAAATACAAATTAAAAATTAAGAATAAAAAATAATAAATTAAATTGGGAAGCATGTCAATGACATGCAACTTCATAATCTATCACATCTAATCTCATATTTGACACATGTAATTTTTATTTGTGACTTGTATTATTGGAAAACTTTGTGAGGAGGGCTAGGTCCTATGCATGGTCTTACATTGAAACTCCATAAAGGGGAAACCACTGGGGTGGAATAATTAGGGAAATTAGGTAATAAAATGTGGGTAATAGGAAGGTGATATGATGGTAATTTGTGAGGAACATTGGGTCCTATCCATTGTCTTACAAAGAAACTCACAAATTAGATCTCAAGGGGAGTGATCAGTAGACAAATCAATATTTCTCAAGAGGATATATGAGGGATATAGGGAATGTAAAATGCAATACTTAGGCATCTTATGAGAAGACCTTAGGAGGGAAGAGGCATACTAAGGACATGAGAAGACACTAAGTGACTAATGACCATAAATGTACAAAGGAAACCTATTTGATATAGACATAAATCTTTGTAGGAAAATAAGTGTGCTACTAAGATAAAATCATGAAGGTATATTGGTATAAGGAAAATTAAAATAGACCTACCTTCCCATGATGTTTTTCCTATTCTTCAGGACCCCTTACAGAGTCATCAATCTACTACAAAGATAGGGTACTTGTGTGAGAAATTAGGTAGCACTAAAATATTTTTTTTACTCCTCTTCTAATCTACTAGCCTACCATACCCCAAAGGACCTTGAATCTATTATGAGGTCAACTGTAGAGTTTGAGCTTTGACTATAAGAAGGAGATGTGCTTTGAATAATGTATTTTAATATGATTTGACTTTTAAGAATATTTTTTCCTTTTATATCATTGCCCTTTTGTTTAAAATGATTTGGCTTTTAAAATTTTATGGCTTTTGAAGATTCCTCCTCCATATGAATTTGGAATGACCAATCATAAGAGATTTATTTATACACACAAAATGAGCTTTAGGTTAAGGCTAAAGGAAGCTAAGTAACCAAAGACAAATATGGACTAGGACACTTAGGCTTAACAATGAACCATCATGTGATATCAAGTCTTAACCATGTATATGCTTGATTTGTAGAAAGGAAATAAAGATAAATAAGGAAATACAAATTGGACTAGTATAAGTAAAGTATAATGAGATACATTATTTTCTAACTAATCACATGGTAATAGGGAACATGACAAAAGGGAACAAGGTTGGTATAACCAAGTCATAATGACAATTATCCATGAAAAATAGAGATAAGAGAGAAAATAATCATGAAGATAGAATAAGAGAGTTTTTATAAAAACTCAAGAAAGAAAGAGAAATAAATGATAAAGAAATACAATCACTAGTTATCCATATGATCCTAAAATTCAATAATTGACAATCATAGAATGGGAGGTGTTATCCAAGGGAAAATCAGAAATAAGATCATCAAAAGTTATAAGATCATCTTGCCCTAACTAATTTAAATGATTTGGGGAAGAATCTTGGATAACATGATATGTTTGAAATGAAGGAGTGTAGATAGGTTATAAATCAATGAAATCCACCACCCTTTGCATATTACTCATGCTAACCACATTCTCTTCAGAAGTGGGGTCAATAAGACTTTTTATATTGTTTGTGGAAGGGGTAGGCTTATCTTGGTTGTCTTGAATAGGTTGATGATTAAGAAGAGGGTATTTGTAGATAGCCAAATGAAAATTATATTGATTTAAGGATTGATATTTATTATGTGTTTTATAATACTTAAAATCAATTTCATAGACTTATTGACACTTTTGGATGATAAAATCATGATCAAAATTAAGAACAAGAAGAAAATCCATAACTAAGTTATGAATTTGTCTACAAGTCTCATGAGAATGACCACAACTAGCATGAAACCAACAAAAATTGTTAGGATCATACCAGGATTTCATAGGGTGGGTAGAGTCAAGTTCTCTTAGAAGAAGCTTAGGTAGATGCTTAAGTAATTTAGTTGAAGATAGAGGTTTGTGAATGTTAATGTTGTTAGGTGATGATAAGTGAGGATTGGTATATTATTGAGAAGGGGGAGCTGGTTCCAAATATTGATTGGGAATGATAGTTTGAACATTATGAATGGTGTCATGAGAATTCATAACACCATCATTGGTAACATCATGATTTTTGTTCTTAAGTAAGAGAGGAGGACCCGAAGAAGGTTGATGTGGCTCAAATTGATGCATAAGAAAATATTGAAATTTATCTTGGTCAATAACCTCCTCCAAAGTGTGTGGAGAGAGTTTATGGACCCAATATTATAATTTAGAAAAGAGGGCATTAGTAAAGAGATGGAAAATAGTGTCATCGGCTATGTTATGTTCATAGTTGTTTGACAAAGTTTTACACATTTAAAAAAAGGCTTGAGTAGTTTCATTTTTGAGTTGTTTAAAATTTATGAATCGGGACAAAGTGTTTTTAGGAAGATCATTAATTTGGAATTATTGAACTAAAGGATTCAATAAATCTCCCAAACTAGAAATATAATGAGTTATATGTTGATTATACCAATCTAATGCATCACCTGTGAGGGTTTTGGCCAATAGTTTAATAGTGACAAAAGTGTTCAATTTGACCCAATACTTATAGATATTTCCAAATGTATTAAGATGAAGGATGGGATTGATTGATCCATTATAAGAAATTGTAGGTGTGATACCTCCTATATCAATGTTAGCAATTTGAGTAGTAAGAGGCTCATTCTAAAGATACTTAATGGTTTTATTGATTAAAGGAGGTTGAGGGATGAGATTTGCTTAATAATATTGAAGAGGAGGAGGGGGAATATTTTGGTTATGTGTTCCCAAAGCCATTGGTTGAGGATGAGATTAAAGATGAAGAAGGTGGTTTTGTATTCTTAGCTTTTGATTTGTGATATTATCTTGAAAGGTATTCATTTGATTGAGTGTTTGTAAAAATAATTGGTGTATTTGATTAACATATTTAGAAGCATTAGAGTTGGTATTGATGTTGGTGTTAGTGGCTTGAGTAACACTATTGGTGTTGATAGGGGCTTGAGAGGAATTATAAGAGTGTGAGGCACTAGTGGCAAAATTTTACTGTGTAGCAAAAGATGGATTAGTGAATAGATAAGAGGAAGAAGCACTAGAAGCATGATTACCTTGGGTAGAAAATGAAGCACTAGTGAAAGGATTAAGTATAGTGGATCTTATGAGAGACCCACTAGATGTATAACCCACCATATTAGTGGATATACTAGGCATAGAGGTGGAAGAAACTAGAGAAGAAGAGGTCATGGTTAGAGAAGGGGTCATAATCAAAGGAAGAGGCTGAGAATCAAAGAAAGTGGTACCCCCAAATCTAGTTAAGAATGTAGAAGTAGGTGAATGATGCTCTTCAGATTGACCACTAATTATAAGTTTGTAAATGGTAGATGGATCTTTTCCTCAATGTTAAGGAAATTCAAAGATAAAGAACATAATTTTTGGGGTCTACTTTAATTTGGGTTGGTCTTCTAATGAGAAGAGAGGATTATGGTGTGAAGAGGTATTAGGAGTCCCATAGTTCATTATGTGAGAGGAAATGTGAACATTAATAGCATCCAAAAAAGGAGCCCTACTCTATCTATGAGAGATCCTATGAGGATTGATAAAATTCATAATGTTTGTTGACTGCAACTCAGTGTTGTCATAAAGAAAAAAGTCCATGATGAAGGGAAAGAAAGAGAGTTGAGAAAACAAGGAAATAGGAAATGATAGAAATAATATAGGGTTGACTGGGTCAACCTAGCATATAAATAAGGTCTGTAATCAATACAAGGTTGATTGGGTTAATCCATTATAGTGAATAGAGGTTATAAAAGGTCGATCTATTATAGTGAATAGAGGTTGGGAAAATGTATAGGGTTGATTGGGTTGTCCTAGTATAATAGATAGGGAAAATTAGAAAGCTTATAATAAATTGTGAATTGAAACAAGATAATTTTTGCAAGTAATTTTAAAAGTATGAATTAAAGGGAAACAAATAATCAATTGGATTAACACTAGCCAATCCAATTAAGGCACTTAATAAAAAAACTTACACTAACATTGTCTAATGCAAGTTTTTGCAATACAAAATACAATTGAGCAAAGAGCAAGAAATAAACTTGGAAAGTAAATAACTAGCTAAATGGTCAACTTGAATATATATAATATTATTAGGATATATTTTTAAATGTGATGGGAAGTTGTATACAAGTAAAGAACTATAACTTAATCTAAAGATAGTTTTAATTAGTTTGGGCTAAAATGGATCTATAGTGGTAATGAAATAGGCTTGGTATTGGGGCCTATCCCCTCACTTCATAGACTGTAAAAATAAGGGTGTTAGGTGCTTAGCCAAAATTTAACATTAACCATTCTTTGTACTTGACCAAAACATCAAGTTAGCTTTCCCCTTGGTGATGAAATCCAAGTAGGTTGGACTTGGGTAGTCAGATGTTAAAATGCTTGTTTAGATTTTGTGATTTGGTCATGTGTGCATAAAATTTAAAATATTGAAACTAAATGATTAATTAAAAACCACCTAATTAAGCTATGTGATCTATTATAAGCATGCAAGCAATAATAAATGAAAGTGTGAGATAATTACTAGTATAAAAGGGTTAATTCTAACTTTAAGACAAGGTATAATGCTGATGCAGTTGATAGTGTATGCAAAAAATATAGAATAGGGTCAATCTTTTACTATGAAATAAAGGTCTAAAAATTAACAAGGTTAGCAGAGCTAACCTAGTTATCCAAACAACACATAAAATATAGAACTAGGTCAATAGGGTCGATCCAATTGACTATACAAGGGCAGTTTTGAAGATTGAAAAATATGAAAGGAAAGATTGTAAAGAAAGAGATAGAAGGATAAAAAGGAACCTTGGTGGATCAAAGATGTAGAGAATAAAGTTTTTTATTAGAGAAGCTTATGGAATGATTTTAAAACCTACTAACTAGGTCGACTGGGTTAATCAAGCTCTGTAATAACCTATTGTTAAGTGCATTTACTATATAAGGTCGACTAGGTTGACCTATTATGTTGAAAAAGATATTTGAAAGTTTGAAAACTATACTAGGTCAACTAGGTCAATTCAATAGTCTAGACTAAAAATATGGAAATCTTAAAACCTATATTGGGTTGACTAGGTTAATCCCATTGCTTGTAGGTAAAAAACTATGCACACAAATTAGAGTTGGGTTGATGCAATTAACCCAGTATGGAAAACATATGATAAAAATAATGATGAAAAAAATGAAATAAGTGAACAAATCCTGTAAGGGTTAGTTCACATCGGGTTCACTAGAATGTATACAATCATAAATGCATCATGTCTATAAATCAATATTTTCTTAGAGAAGATAGAGCATACCTACACTTCTAATTGGGGATACACTTGTTAAATAGGAGCATGAAAAATATGGGGATCCACTAGACCTGATTAGGGGATCATTTATCACAACACATTATGCTAAAGAGGTTTTTAAATCCTATAGACTAACACAATCATGTAATAACCCTAAGAGGGTCCTAGGTTTTGATATTTCACTTACTCTAATAATAAGAAAGTAAATATAATATAGTGCTCACAAAATATTGTGGCACAAAGTGGGGGTTAGAAACAAAACAAACTAAACTAAACATGCATAGAAGACATATACTTATGTCAATCTATATAGAATCCTAATGCATGGGAGAGAAGCACAACTAGATTATTTGTCTACTCTTACAAAGGAGAAATAAAGTTAGGAATGCTTACCTTTGAAGATGAATCCGATGAGCCTCAATCTCTCCCTTGGACAAGGTGCTTAAAAAAATATTGTTGTGGTATGTAAGGATAACAAAGAAAAATCAACTCTAGGCTATACAACCTATCTATGCATCTAAAAGACTTATCCATAAGACAAGATCCATATCTCTAAAAAAAGTATAGAATCCTATGCTTTATTCCTCAAGTAGAATTTTCAATAAGTAGATGTTCATTCACACTTATTCTTCTCTTCTCTATTCTCAAATGGTTGGAAATGAACTTGTACATATATGTGGATCTTACCCTAAATCCTTTTGAATGTGTCATTTGTATGAGGTCGAACCAATTGACCCTATATATTTTCATGAGATAATTCACTTAGTCGTGAGATATGTTGGCCAAAGAGATAACAAGATCTAAAGTGAAAAATACCCCAAAATAGTATAGGGTTGACCTAGTCGACCCTATACAATAATCAAAGGTTGAAAACTATACAAGGTCGAACAAATCAACTTAGTATAACTAACTGTCAAAAGGGGGATGAGGCAAGGAATAAGAGGATAATGATGTGATAAATGATTGTAATGGGTACAACTAAGAAAAAAAGCTTAGGGTAAATGGTTTTAGGAGACAAATGTGTATATGTAAAGTGTTAAAATGGACAACAATCTTATGAAGCACCAATGGTCTGCCCACCCCTTTCTTGGTGTACCCCTTAAGGTGTGCACTTAAAGAGACTAAGACTCGATGGGTTCTTGCAAGATACAAAGTGTCAATAAGTGATAAAAGATTGAAAATATTATGTGTATACATAGACCACCAATTCCACAAATAGGAAAAAGATTGGGGTCCCTATCACTTCCCAAAGTCTTCTAGCCTAACTCTCTCTCTCCTAACCATACCAAGTGAAAAATTGAGGCTCTCTTAGAGCTATCCAAAACTACCCAAAATGGTTTTTTACTTAGCATGAAGAAATAAAAACTACCTATGTAATTCAACACTTGTTCAGGCTTTGTTATGCTATAAATGACCTTTCCTTTAGTCTGGAAACCTTATGAAATGCTTGGACCTCCATTAATGGTATAAAAATTGTTTCATTCCTTGTTTGTAGTCAATATATTTTCCTTACCATTGTTGGTTATTATGATGGAATATGATTTTATATGCCTACAAGAGTATATTAGGGACACCATGGATACCTTCATGTGATAACTGAGCCCCTACATCAAGCAAATTCTCCAAAAACTTACTCTATCAAAGTTTTAAAAGGCTCTAAAATGCATCTTTTTGCTTCCAAACTCCTCTCTTCCACTTTAAATGAATTAAAATGGCCTTGAAAATGTCTAAAATGGTAAAAAATCCATAACAAGGTGGGAATAAGTAAAAACCAATTTGACTTCCTCAAAAAATTACTTTTTTACTTTAAATTTCTATTTTAAGGGCCCTTAAGTCATCTAATTCACTTTTAGGGGTATTTTAGGAATAATAGATTCTATAAGGTTCATTGAATCATTATAATCTTTGAGACTTTTTGAAAACCTCCTACATGCTCCTGAATGCTCAAACACCATGGAAACTAGCTAGATCATTCACTTGTAGTTCTAGACTTGTTTCTAGGCCTTTTCTTTAAAATATCCAAATTCACCTTAAAAATTACTTAAAGTGTTTGAAAATATTTCAAGTGACATGTGGTAGGGTCATGAGGTTTGTCTCCTCTTTACACCATTAGATCACCCACTTAATAAGAACTCTACTCAGCTTCTTACACCACACTAGGACCTCCCAAGATACTGTACTGCATCATCAAGTTAGGTGTAGAAAAATACTAGTCATGGGGGTAGAAGGTTATTGAATGGTCCAAGACCATGGCCTGATCCATATAGGCAAAATTTTCATATGTAGGCTAATTTTGGCCAACATTTTTGGTGACCTCTTAGGATTACATGCCTATTATGTAACAAATTAGTTGCATTATCTGATCTATTAGGCCTACAAGGTCACAAGACATTCTTCCTAAACTGATATGAAATTGATACAAGGATATCAACTTCTAAAAATTTCTTATTGAATTAATAAGGAAAAAAAGAAATAAAACCAACACTATGCTCAAGGCACTTTGGAAAGGGAAACAAATAACTGAAAAGGGATGTGTATAAAGCACTTAGAGAAAAACATGAACAACTATACAAAATGTAAAATATATACAATAGCTATAAACTCTTCTAATATCAAGGATTTAAATGAATCCCATTGATTGGTATGGTTAATAACTCTCCATCTAATTGGGTAAGCTAAAAAGCATTATGTTGTTTGCATCCATGGATCAAATAAGGACCACTCCATAAGTTGTCAAACTTGGTATGGTTGCCTGGTTGGCCTTATTTAAATCCCACTTGAGGACTAGATCCCCCTCTTTGAAATTCCTTGCTATGGATATATTTTCAAATGCTTTCTTGACTTTATCTTGATGTGACTCTAGCGTCTTCATTGCAAGGTCTCTCATTTGTTCAAACTCCATGAGCTTTGCCATCCTCACACTCATAGGTTCACTCTCCATCAACTCAAGATGATGGGATAACTCCAAAGTAGGTAACTCAAGAGAGATGGGAAAATTGACTTCTCTCCCATATACAAGGATAAATGGTGAGTTTCCAATGGAAACTTTGGGAGTCACTCTATCAGATCATAAGGTTGTCTTCAACTTTGAATGCCACACTCTTTGATTCTTTTCCATAGTCCTCTTGATGATCCTTATCAAGCTTTTGTTTGTTTACTCTGATAGTCCATTAACTTGGGGGTAGTAGTTAGAGGATGTACTAAGTTATATACCCAAATAAAAATCCCATTCACTTGTAATCATGCCAAAAAATGCTCAAGCATTATCTAAAATGATTGTTAATGGTACACCAAACCTCATTATTATACTATCATAAAAGTCCAACACTGCTATCTTGTTGGCTTCTTTTAGAGAAATCACTTCCACCAACCTGATAAAATAATCATTAGCAGTGAGAACCCATTTGTGTCCTCTACTAAAATGTGGATTGATCATTTTCATGAATTCTAAACCCCATTATATGAAGGGTTTCTCTACTTGAATTGGGTTAAGAGGAAGGACTGCCAACCTTTTCTTACCTGGAAAGAGAGCACACTTTTGGTACTTTCTCACCCATGGATATGCATCCTTAATATTCTAGGCCAATAATAACCATCCCTCATCTCTCATTCTACTATAGTCCTTAGGGAAAAATGGTCTCCTATGGGCCCATCATGGAATTGCTCCAAGAGCCTAGTTACTTGGTCATCATCTATGCACCTTAGAAGCACTCTATTGAGGTCTTTTTTGAATATAATCTCATCATTCAATACATAAGGTATGGAATAAATTCTAAAATACCTTATATTTTCTCTATCTATACCTTGAGGGCACTCACCTATTATCAAGAACCTTGTCATATCTTGGATCTAGCTAGTGTGAAGTGTAGGTGCATCTGTTTTTGAGTTGTCTTGTGTCACCAAGAAAACCTATTTATCTTTATAAAGGTCATCCACCATGTTCTCATATAATAATTTTACTCTCACTAGCTTAGTGTCCTTTATTTCCACATCATCTTACATGACCCTTATAATCCAACCAACCCTCTTCTCATTCAGGTCTTTATTAAAAAGGAATTCTCTCACTCCAAGATGAGACACCATAAGATGGATCTTTCTATAAGAGAGCACTGGTGTAAAATTTCAAGGATTCTTACCATTATGAGGAATTATTTCTCTAAAAAAATATACCTTACTTCATACCCTTCAATCTCTTGACTAAAAAATGCAATTAACTACTCAAGTCCATCATTATTTTGCATCAATATAGTAGATATATTGTCAATGTTGACAAAGGCATATAATATGAAATCCTTTGAGAAATAAGGATTTATGAGTGTAGGTGATTTATAAATGGCTTGTTTGATATCCTCAAATCAGGTATAAACCTTCTCACAAAGTTTATCTTATGAAGGAAACTCTAGATTCCCTTCTTATGCTTGGGTAAGGATAAGGCCAAGATTGCACTTATTCTATTAGGATCAATAGCTAATCCCTATTTTGAGATAATCCCAAGATTTTTACCTCATGTACAAAAACACACACTTCTTGAGATTCAATGAGATCCTATATTCTCTACATATTTTAAAAATCAATCTCAAATGGTCCAAGTGTTCACCAACCTTATTGGAGAAAACCATTATGTCATCTAAGTAAACAAGCACCATTTTATTTAAAAATCCTTGTAAATCCATATCCATGGCTCTTTTAAAATTATCCCAAAATTTGATATGTCAAAAGGCATCTTCTGATAAGCATATATGCCCCTATTAGTGGTGAAGGTAGTCTTGTATTGGTCTTCTTCTCTTACTAGCACCTAGTTATACCTTGAGTACCCATCCAAAAGAGAGAATAATTATGAACCAAAAAACATTTGAATGAGTTTATCCATGGATGGTAGGGGTAATGATATTTCAAATAGACCCTGTTTAAGTCTTTAATGTTAACACATAACTAGATATCACCATTCTTCTTTTTCATAGGCACTAGGTTAGCTACCCATGAGGAGTGATTGATAGGAAAAATAATATTGGAATCAATAAATTTGGTCAATTCCTTCCTCATTAGCTGTTTAATCTTTGGGTTGATAGGCCTTTGATTCTACCTAATAGGCTTGGCATTGGCCTCTAACTCTATGGTGTGTTGGGCTAGTTTGGGGCCAAAACCCCTCAAATTACTATACTCCCAAGAAAATATGTCTAAATATTCCTTACAAAGTTCAATGAAAGCATGCCTTTCTACCTCATTTCTCAACTTTTCAAGCTTAAAGAGCTTGTCTTTAAAGATAATGAATCTTTCATAGTTCTCTTTGTCACTAGAAATCACTACCTTGTCTTTCCTCATATGATCTCCTTCATGGAAAAGAAATTCAAGGGTGACCAATCCTTTATGAAGTTTGTTAGACCTTAGATGAACAATTTTATCCTCATACTATTTTTGAAATTTACCTTGGTTCATTGAATAAACTCTATTATTATAGGAACCAAGTAATCTACTTGTCACTATCAAAGACCTATCAATGAGCCTCATTATCTAACACTAATGGTCTCACTACCAATTTGACATTTGGATATACTTTTGACTTCTTCAACTTGTTTGGGATGTCAAATTGAGCCCCTATAACTTCCAACCTATCAACATGTTGATTTTACTCTCTTGGCACTACTTGGATATTGAAGACTTCAAAGTCTTCAAGTATGTACCACACTCTATGTTTGTAGGATTTCATTAAGGGATTCTTTGTTATGTTTAGACCTCTAACCTAATATACCATCAACTCACTATCCCCATACACTTTTAACTACTTGATTCCCCTCTTACTAGGCCATTGAAGGCCATGGTTAAGGCCCTAATACTCAACTAAATTATAAGATAAACTAAATTGGAACCTATAAGATGAAAAGTATTTGTCATTAGAGGGAGATATTAACATTACACTTGCACTTACTCCATGCTTACAACTTGAGACATCAAAGAACATTTTACATAATCCACTAGTATCCTCCTGTGGCCTAGTGAGGGATGGAATGAAGTCATTCTCTTCTCTTCATGTAGGTAATAGACTCCCATGTCTCTTTTTTTGACACCTACCAAAGGGTCAAGTAGTTTATTTTCACTCCATAACTCATCCAAGAACATATTAGGTATCCCCTTAGGATGAGTGTCTAGTTATTGACCAACAAGGTGGTCATCTTCATCTAGAATGGTATAATTGATGTTTGGGATACTTGAACCATAAGGCTTAATGTGAAATTGGGAAACAGGCTCAGCTTTGATAGACACCTTGGTCTTATACCTTATACTAAAAGCCATGTAGGACCAATCTACTAATAGGTAACCTTAATTTTAGCTATGAACTCTCTAGATAAGAATAGAGCAAAGTGAGGAGGTACCTCTAGAACCACTACATTTTGAGCCAATAAAAAATTGGTAACAAGAATGTAGGGTCAAATTTATACCTTTGATAATTCCAATTGGTTTGGGTATTGGACCGATCAAGCTAAAAAACTCCCTTAGATTGGGGTTCATACTTTAAACCAAGATAATCTACCATTAACTTTGGTATCACTGAAGTACTTGCTTTATTATCTACCATGTAGTTATGTACCAAAGAGTCACCAATGATTACAAAAAGTTATAAGGGAGGATTCTTAACCAACTTGTTTTATTGTCCTTCATTAGGTACTTTAGTTGTTGGTAAAAATAACATTTTCCTTGTTTGGTGGAATCTCAGAAATATTGATCTTTGATAAGCCTTCTTGAAGGATATCCACTTGACTAGGCATATAAAGCATGTCCCATATTAGTACACTAACATTGGAATTATTAATTTTTTTAAAAATATTTATGGGAAAAACACCAACCTTTGATTTTACTTTGGGAACCATAACCATGTTTTAAACCTATGAATTCTAGGGTACAAAGGTGCTCCCTTGATTCTAATTTTTTTAATTATTGGAACCTATGGAGTAATAGTAGGCTCATTTAGATTTGATAGTAAAAGAG
Organism: Torreya grandis; assembly: GCA_037957365.1. Classification (NCBI taxonomy): domain Eukaryota; kingdom Viridiplantae; phylum Streptophyta; class Pinopsida; order Cupressales; family Taxaceae; genus Torreya; species Torreya grandis. The sequence goes on along the minus strand of JARHVA010006271.1, from coordinate 179,502 downwards.
TTAGAGTAGGATAATCTTTGATTCATTATTTATTACCATCCATGTTCCTTATTTTGAACCTTGTATTAGCTACCACCAGAATCTTTACTTGGCTAGAACTAGCTTGCTGATTAAATGCATAACAATTGTCTTGATCATAGTTAGCCATTGTATCACCCAACTAGTTTGGTCATTCATTAAACCCTTGGCCTTATTGAGTATCTTCTAGTTTTGTCATCATAGGTACTTATATATTTTGATCCATATGATCTTGATTGAATCCATAACTAGCACCCTATTACCATTGATCATTGAAACCTTGAATGAATTTAGTGTTTGAGATAATGGATTGATCAAATGACTAATTCCAAGGCATAGTACCCTCACCTTCTTGAGAAATGTTTCTTTGAATATGGAGAAAATTATTAGAATTACTTGTATCATTTGGATTTTAATTATTTTGCCTATCATAATTAGGTTGCCCTTGTTCTTGGCCTTAGAAATTTCTAATGAAGGGTAGCCTATTTGCTTGATAAGACTATGGAGGCTGATATGGATCTTGATAAGGTTTATTAAACTGAGATTTTTTACTTATTAAATTAACCAATTCAATTCCAAAGGATTGAAACATGATATTAAGCTCTTATAAGTTCTTATGTTCTTAAGAGTCACTAGATTGATTAGTTGAAACATTTTCTTGCTTTGGTGTAGGTATGGTAGCAAGTATTGAGATAGGTGGAATGACAGAAAGGAGATGAATAAAAATAAGAGGTGTTTGAATCTTAGGAAACATAGGCATTGGTGGTCAAGGTGTAATATTTATATCTTGTAATAAACTATTCTCTACTCTAATTTCCACCTCATAAGCATCTAGTAGTGTGTTTCCTCCCATAGAATGAATCATTACTACAATGTCACTATTAAGAGATTTCATATAGTAAAGGAAAGCATAGCTAGGAGTAGGCCTAGTAGATATTTGAATATTATCCCATGTATTTTGAAACTTGGTATTGAAATCCTACACAACCTCATGAGGATGCCTCTTGATTGTAGTTAACTATTCAACAAGTGACAAGTGGACACTTTTGTCTTCAAATATTTTACACAAAGCATATCCTAACTAATCCCATGATGTGATGGATTTATAAGTAAGGTTTATATACCAATATATGGCCTTTCCCTTGAAAGAGATGACCAACAGCCTAATATCCACATTCTTTTCATTGATGTCATGAATATTGCAAAAGTTAGCTATGTCTCTAAGGTGCTCAGAAGGTATTGTAGAATGGTCTACCATGAAGTAAGAAACACTTTTAAGGTCTGACACTAGGATAAGGTAATATTGATTTAGGTCCAAATGGATTTTTCCATTAAAGGCCATAAAAGGTAAAGATCTAGGGGTAACCATGGTAGTGAAAGGACGCAATAAATATCTTCTTACAGAGGTAAACTTAGAAACTAGTTTAGGAGGAAAGTTTCCTTTATAGGGATGAGTGTTAGAAAATCTTAACCTTCTTTCTGAGTTTAAAGGTATTTCAATAAATTAATAAGGAATACATCTATAATTTGATCTTGTAGTCACATTTGGCATGAAAGATAGGTACTGATTTACCACCAAAATGTTGAGTGCTCTTTAGAGTCACTAGATACTAAAAGATGAAATATATAACCATTGTAAATTGATCAAACCAACATCAGACTTAACCAATCTTCTTTGAAAGTGGTCCCATAAAGTATGATAAAAACTATTGTAGTGTATAATTCATCCTTTTTGGAGATTTTTTAATGATATCTCACTCTCAAATTTAATATTGGAGCAACTTCAAGCTATGGGTATCCTATAGTGAGGTTGAACCTCTAGAGAAGGTCGACTTCCTCTTGGTAGATCACCTAAACTAATAATTCTACTTGGAAAAGGGATAAAAAGGGGGTATAGAATGAATAATAACACTAAAATGGTGATACACCAATTTAATTGACACTCACATAAGATTAAAACAAACACTAATTCAACATAAGACAATCCTTGCTCACACAATCTCACAAACTAGCTAATTTACATAAGTATTTCTTAAACTAGGCTCACTAAGCAATACATGAAGCAAAGAGGAGTTATAAAAATCACACCAAGAATCCATTAATGGAATAAAGAGATCAATTTAAGACCTATAAGTAGCTTGAAAAAACATACAAATAGGTAAGAAAGAAGGACAATAGACATGGAAGAACACTTCTTCACAAAGCCATCATACACAAGCTTGATAAACATAAGTTAAAGGCAAGAGATAAGTGAAAAATGATCTTTATTTCTTCAAAATGTATTTATTACAAAATTTAATATGGTTTTGCCTTGTAAAATGAGAATATTTCTGAAAAATAGGGGAGAAATGGGAGATATACGAGAAGAAGGGAAGAGAGATAGAGAAGAATAAAGCAATCAAAAATCAATAAATGAGACACAACCACCTTCCATGGAGTCTCAACCACCTTTGGATAAATTATAAATAATCCTTCCTTAAAAAAATAACCCTCATCATTCTAAATAGACTTCAAACCCTCTCATTGGCTTAGAAACACATTGGAAGACAAAACTTGTTTAGGATGATGATTTCATGATCCATTTAAAAGGGAAAAGTCATCAAAGGCTTTGAAAACTCATTAAATGGTCCACTTGTCTTCCTAACCTCCAAAATTATTTGTCTTGGTGTTGGACCCCTAGTTTTTTAAGTATGGGATCTACACCCACTTGATAGACATCTTGGCATGAGGCAATCACTTGGATGATGATTTCTATTTTGGTATATTTTATGCTAGCTAGAGGAATCAATGCACACCTTGGACCAACTGGTAGGTAACTAACTAATTCAATGATTTCTTGGGCATCTTAAAAAAGTGGCTATATGTGGTGATAATAGAATATAGGGAACAAGGTAATGAAGCTAGTGGAATGATTGATAAAGCTCCAACTTAGCACTCAATGTGTGAAGTTTCACCTTGACAAAAGTTACTCCTATAGTCTATAAAATCAAGCTTGAACTAATTAGCAAAGAGACACAAATTTGATGTGGTGAAGCTCTAAAGAAATAGAATTGGTTATACATGATTTGACTACAATTAGTGTTAGGATTAGCTCAGATTCCTTTTAGGCTCTACTTGCATATGATCAAGCTCATATGTGATCCTCTTGGTAGTTAAGTATCTCTAGAAAATCATATGATCTATTTTTAGAATAATGTACTATGTTTTATTGAATTTCAATAAATGACATATAAGGGTTAAAGTAAGACATAGACTCTAGTTTATATGACTTAGTTATTAATCCTTGAATGTGTAATGGCTATGATGTTGTAGTTTATAATCATGTATGTTAATAATGTATATTCAAACTTTTAGTTGAAAACTTTAATAGAATATTTATAATTTATGATGATGTCAACACACTATGTAGGAATATCCTAAATGTAGATAAAAACCCATGCCAAGTGATGATATCCTTGCATAAAGTGTGATCCTTGTATGAAATTGATCTAAATCATTTATTTGATTCCTTAGAGCACTTGAATAACACTAAACTTAGTGAAATAAAGGTTTTCACCCTTGAGACTATAGAACCAACTTGGTATAGGCTTGCATCCTTATGACTATAACTAGTTCTCCAAAATAGGATTGTGCCTATAAACCATTAGGCTTAGCCTAAAAAAGGTTGTGCCAATGAATCTACCATAATACTTTTATAAATAACCAAGTCCCATAATGAAAACTTGTGATATGGTGTAACTAGCCTAATGTAGGTGCTGGTTCTTTCTTTGTTATGATTCAGGTGAGTGCATAAGACTTATGCCTTATATGAATTGATGTCAGCATAGTCAAGTGATAAATGTTGAGTTATATGAGAACATACCATGTTTTCACCTAGTTGTAATGAGTCTATAAATACCTTGGATAATTGGATAAGTGCATAACTCCATATTTGATGAATTAACCCTTGGTCTACAACATTTTGGTTTTATTATCAGGACTCATGTTGAATTATGTTGCTATAATGGTGCAATAAAACAATGATCTAACTATCCCTCAATAACATTGAACACTGAATATAATAGGTGGAGGATAGCTTTGTGTTAAATCATCCAACCTATATGGTGCTCTATATGAGGTCTTCTTCTATGAAATACTTGAGCATGTGTACTAGTGGTTGAATGTATATATAACCCATAGAAGATGAAGTTATGGATAACACTTTAAATGGATAAAAGAGCACTTAGAGATACTTAAGACTTTAGATGACACTTGGAATAAATTAGTAGACAAATGGTGGCAAGGAGCACTAAATAGTTACATGCTTGCATTCATTGTTTTGACATACTCTTACCCTAAGGAAGTAGAGTATCAATATTTTTGTGAACCTAGAGGCATGTTCATGAAAGATTTAAACATGAAAATTAAGAAACTAGTGGTGGATTATGGCTTTAAAACTTTGAGGATGGAAGACTATAGTCTTTCACATATGAGCATTGTAAAGGGGGAGAAGGGTATGTGTAGGTGAAACATAATGGAAGGGGACAAGTAGAATGACACCAAAGAGCTTAGGAGACAAAATTATATTAAGAGAAGAAATAGGTTGATGGAAGATTTGGAACCTAAAAGTGTCAAGAAAACCTATAGTGAGTGGGAAGGGCATCGGGAATGATCTCTTGAATTATTGAAACATGAGGAGGAGAGAAATAATGAAGCCATAGTTCAAGCTCAATAGTTAACAAGTGTGAAATGCACTAGGTTCATATAGAATTTGATAATTGAATATGTGTCAGATATACCTACCACCTTTGAACCTATAGTAGAATATCATGCACTGAATCCCTTATGAGAAAAAAGAAGAGTGTCAATTGACCCTATTATCAACATAAACTTTGACCATTTTGAAGACTTGGAGTATAATTTTATGATTGAATAAGTTATTCCCTACAAAGAGTTTAGCAAGAGTAACTCTAGACTATTGGGTGCTAACTTGCCAAAATAGAATGTGAGCACAAGTATACTAGCTCAACTAATGTTAGCCACATAGAATAGAAAACAACCCATAAGAATTTGCCTAGTGACACAAGTCAATAATAACATTCCATCATCTTTGACACCAATAATAAAAATGGGCCCAATGCCTAACCTAGTGGGTGGAGGCATTAAAGGGCCACCACCTAAATAGATTCCAAGAGGATAAGCACTTCATATGCTAACTACACCCCCACAATAAATATACTATGAGATGGCCATACACTTTATAGAGTATTATGGCATGGAGAATGATACAAAACATGTGCTAAAGTGTGAACTATAATGGTGAGCATAAGGCATAACCTAATTAGAGAGAAATGAAACCCAATTCATGATAGATATACTAGATTATACCCATACTTGGTATATTTAATTTGATCCTAACTAGGTTATGGTTGACTATGACACCTTGAAGGAAGCATTCCTGAAGGAATTCAACATACCAAAGTTTGAATAATAAAGCATCACTACACTAAATGAGATTAATCAAGGACTCTTAGAGAGCATGTGCTTATGTGATGCACGGTTCAAGACTTTCCTTTCCAAGCTTATTTATGACATTAACCCCTCTTATAATACACAATGGTTTGTTGGTGGGTTGATAGTGTTGTTTAGAAGATCACTTTCCATGAAGACATTCACAAATCCCCACAAAGCTCTTGAAATTATTCTTAGGGTTAAGGCAATTAGAAGTGCCAATAATGGGATCAACCTATTCATGTAGGTGAAAAGTGTATTCATGGCCTCCTAAATCTAAAATCTTAATGTTATTTCATAGTAAGATGCTCAAAGTAGGTTATGGTGCACTGATTATGAAATAGAGGACCATAATAGGAATAACTTTCCTCAGAAGAATGTGTGCACATTACTTCTAAGCTATGAGGTTTGTCATTAGGTGCATTATGTTCACAAATATCATTTATTGCAATGTGATATTTAGGTTAACATAACCATACATTTCTAATTTTTTAATGCTTATACTTATACCACAACTGATTATTGAGTAATTTATGAGATGCATGAAAATATGGAGAGAGTTGCATGATAAGAAACTATAGCTATGGGAGGGAAATATAATCAAAGTAATGAGGGTTGTGGCTAATATAATGTGGGCTATGGAATGAAAATAGGCACCAATGGGTGAGGTGGAGGACAAGGGGGTGGAAGGTTCCCACACCATTCATGTTATAAGTATGGTTCCATTGAACACTATCAATGCAACTACCCTACACATCCAACATGTGGGTATTTTTAAGGAACCCATAAGGTCAAGGAATGCCCCAAATTGTATAAGAAGTTAACATAAGGTAGGTGTGGCATATAAAAGGGTGTTAGAATGATCAGGCATAAGCCAAAAGTGGAGAAGTAAATTTTGAAGGTAAAACTAACTAGCATATAAATAGTTAAGGTGCATGACACTACTTGTAGTGGATTCACCACCAATATTTTAGTTGTGAAAACACCTAAGATACACCTAAAATATGGGTAATATAGTCATATTGAGTGCATCATATGGCCTAAACCTAAATCTATGCCTTACCCAGACCCTACATGCCAAAAAGATGTGTTGCAGTAGTGTATGAGTGTCATTCAAAACCTACAAGGGGAGTTATAACTTGCGTGAGACATAGAGGAATAAGATATTGCCTCTTATGAGAAAAAATATAGATATGAGGATGAGACAAAATAATTAATAGATATCCTATACTTCTTAAAGATTAAATGAATGTTTCCCCTATTGAATAATTTAATTTTGGAATATGTATGGCAAAATCTAGTTGAAGTTATTGTGCCACACATGGAAAGGGTACAATAAGTGAGGTAAACACAAAATGTAGAGTATGATAACTAACTCCTTATGAATGACACCATTGATGGATGGTTTATATGTGAGGTCCTTATGGACACAGGGGCCAAGGTAAATATCTTGGATAAGAATGCATGAGAGAATATGGGGAGGCTAGCCTTGAGGCCTTCCCTTCATGTGATTTTATGGCCAAAAAGACCCAAACACAACACTTCAAAACTATTAAGAGTGATATTTTAGATATCATGGGAATCAAGTTTCATTCTAACTTTAAAGTGATCAAGTTGATAGAATAAGACAATTATCTAATTCTTCTCGAAAGGCCATGGTACTATGCAAACAACATAGACATGCACTTTAAAAAGCATTATATGACTTTTGAAAATGGAATGGAGATGGTAGTAATCCCCATATCAATTGACAAAGGGCCCCCCTATTTAGAGAGTGTTGATCTTGAGGATGAGATCAACCATATATATAACATCATGATCCAAGACATCGAGACTCTCAACCCTAATGATCAAGGAGAGTTTTCTTGGAAAAATGAGTATTTAGCCTCAAACACCACCAATTTTACTTATGATTTATGGGTCGAAGAAGCTTATGAAACCACTATTCATAGGTTCCACTTAGTGTGTGTGAAGGTGCCAAAACCTATGAGGACTAGTTGGGTCTAGATTGATCACACTTTGAAAAGATGGGTCTCTTGAAATAATAAGGGAAAGAGAGTGTTTTGACTAAGAAAAGGTAAACTAGTAGTGTTACCAAGATATGAAGGAATAAATACTATGGAAAAGTATGTCTACAACCTTGAATCATGCATCCCAAATGAGGTAGATATAATGGGTGCACTAATGTATACTTTGAGGAGTACTACCACTCATTAGTGGGTATCATAAAGACCTAGCTTGTCAACTTGTCAAGATGTAAAAGCAACCATCTGCACTACATTTAGGAAAACTAATGAGGACGTAAACATCTTTTCTTACTCTAATGATTCCAACCTTATAGCACATGTGCAATTGTGTGAATAAACATGGACTATCTATGGTGAGAACTCCCCTAAGAACTTATGAGTGCATGCCTTTTATAGGACCTTCAAGACATGGGTATGAGCATGGTACATTATCAATGATATACACTGAGAGATATCCGATTAGGATATCATTAAGGAGAGGTTTGTGCACACCTTATCCTTTTCTATGTAAAACCTAGCATTGATTGAACAACTACAAGTAGTTCACAAGGCAGTGTTTGAGGACACTACAATCCTAGAGGAACACCTAAAATATATGTTTGGGGAAAAGGTGTTAGCACTCCTAAATTTATTTAAGGAGTAATCACTCAATAATGACTTGAGTGAAGAAGAGGATGAGACCTAGAAGGCATGCAACTAGACAAACTCAATAGGCAAAAGGAAGCTTGTGCACCAAGTGGAGGATATCACCCCTAACAAAGAAAACCCTACTTATCTTCACATAGAAATAACTAAGGATAGTAGGAAAGTAGAGGACACACATTAGGAGATTAATGATCCCTATTTTTAACCTCTCAAAACTACCAAGGTAGACATTAGCTCATAAAGGGAACCAAAGAGGTCTACTCTAGGTGCATACTAGTCTAATGTAGAGCTAACACAAATTTTGGATCTCCTAAAAGAGTTCCAAGACTTGTTCCCTTGAAATTACTAAGACATAAAGGCCACCCACCCATCCCTTGGTAAAATGAGTATAAATATAGTTGATAGTGCAAGACCTATCAAGAACCTCCCTCACAGAATGAACCCCAATCTCTGTACCAGGGTTAAAATGAAGATTGATAGAATGCTAGACACAAGTGTCATCTAGCATTTACAAGAATCTGAATGGGTGAGCCCTATGTTTATTATCATCAAGAAGGATGGGTACATTCATATTTTCATCAATTATATACTATTTAACATTTCCTACATCATTGGCCCCTTCCTAAATTTGTTCACTAAGGAAGTCTTGGATGGCATCTTAAGCTATGAAATATACACTTTCACTAATGGGTTCTCAAGATACCATCAAGTCCATATTGAGGAGGAAGATAAGCCTAAAAAAAATTGTGTGATAGAATGGGGTTATTTAAAATAAAACATGATTCTTTTTGGACTCAATAATGTCCCAATAGTATTCTCTAAAGTGGTAATCATCACATTTAAGGACTTCATTCACAAGTTCCTCCAAGTGTACCTAGATGATTAGACTATGTATGGGCTAGTGAAAGACCATTATGACAACATTCGCTTCATGTTTAAGAGGTGTAGGTAGTTGAAGATATATTTGAACCTCAATAAATTAATCTTCATGACACCTTTTATCACCATACTTGAGCACATCATCTACAAAGATGGTTTACTCATTAATCCCATGAAGACCATAATTATCCTACAGCTCTACCAAAGAAATGAAATAGCTAACAATTCACACCACCGCCTTTTAGCTCATTAGTAGGGAATTGTATAAATTAAGCTAAGATGAAGTCCTATGTTGATGTGTATTATAAAATTAAATATACTCTATATTATGAGAAACATATGAAGGGATAGTAGGAGGCCATTATATTGGAGACATAACAATGCACAAAGTGATAAAATTAGGATTGTGGTATCCAAGTCTATTCTAGGATGTAAAATATTATATCAAGATATGTGACATCTGCTAGTGCATAGGAAAGCCCAACTATTGAGAAGATATGCCTCTCATTCCCATTAGTTCATAGGCATCATTCAAAAAATGGGCCATTAACTTTGTTGGGTTGATCACTCCCACATAAAGGTGCATAAGCACAAGATACATTGTAGTGGGCATAGACTATTTCACCAAGTGAGTTGAGGCAATACCAACCAAAGAATACATAGCCACCACTATTTCAAGGTTTATTTAGGAAACATCATAAGTCTCTATGGGTGCCCACTTAGTTTTAATAGTGATAGAGGCACACACTTTATCAATGAAACCATATATATCTTATTGATATAATACATGGTGGCACACTAGAATACAACCCTTTATCATCCCTAAGCAAATGGCACAATTGAGGCATTTAATAAGATACTAGGGATGCTCCTCACTAAGATATGTGATATTGGTAAAAAATATTGGGATGATTATGTGTCAATAATACTATGGGTATATCACATGACATATAATCACTTGAACAAGGTTACAACATTCCAACTAGTGTTTAACATAGAGGTCATTTTACCCATGGAGTTCATAGTTCCCTCATTGTGTATTGCATGTATTAGTAATTTGGATGACAAAGAATCCTTGAGTGTATAGTTGGAAGACTTAGAATGATTGGATGGGATTCACACCCAAGCAATATGGAGCCAATAGATATAGAAGGCACACCAAAATTTATGGCATGATAAGCATATTAAGCACAAGGTAATTATTTAAGGAGCACTGTTCTTACTCTATGACTCCAAGTACCTCAAGCACTCAGGCAAGTTTTAGATTAGGTGGATTGACCCTCATATCATCCACAACATATTGGAGACTAGTTCATGCAAGATGCACACATTGTTAGGTGAAATTCTCCCTAGGTTTCTCAATAGAAATTGACTGAAGCCTTATAGGTAATAGGATGGTACTTATGCCATCAAAACATCAAATTTATAGTCACAAGTTGCTTAGGTTGTGCTAACTAAAAACAAGTTTGGTGAAAGACAAATATTTCCTTATGTTTTTGTTATTTTGTGTTTTGTTGGAATGGATGAATAAGCAAGGTGATTTTAGGCCTGCAAGAGAAATTTTTGGTTCTTACACATACAAATCCAGTTGGATGAGTCAAGTAAAAGTGATTTCTAAGTGTCTAAGGCTAGACACCTAAGTTTTTGGGTGCATGGATTTTTCCAAAATTACAAAAATATGAGTACTAAGTAACAAAGGGAGGCACATATAATACTAGTGTGAAAGAGATAAAAAGGAAGGCACACAAGATACTCATGCACCAAAGATCAAAATAGGAGAATGAATCATTGGAGGACTAGCATAGGAATTTGTATGGGGTAAGATAGGCCAAGGAAAGAGATGAAAAGCATAAGAAATTGACCAAAGAATGGAAGTGCACTTGAAAATATTCACAACATGAAAAGGAGATGGAACCAAGGAGGTTGAATTGTGTGCATGTGAAGTGCTACACCTAGGTTACCATAAGAAGGGTTAAGGTTACACAAAGGTAAATGAAGCATAGGAAGAATATCATCAAGATAAGGTAGAATCCACCTAATGGTAGGTGGTAAGTGACTATTTGAAAACACCTATCACTTAATCAAAAATAATATTTAGAGAAGTTAATGTAATGATGATAGAGGCACAAAGATCCATATTGAATGTAAATGTGGTGGTGGATTTCCATATATTTTGTAGGTTCTAGCAAAGTTTGAGAAATCCATGTGTTTCCATGCCTTTACTCACTTACAATAAAAATGGTAGCTAAAACCAAGGTATAAAGAAAAAAATGGATGATTATAGAAAGTTATAGACCTTGTGAAAATTTAAACATAGAACTAGAGCTGAACTAGAGCCAAAGTGAGAAAATGCTACCAAAGTGAAACCCTAAGCACCCATAGCTACCAAATGAGAATGAGTGAATAACGAATGACATTAAATTTAATTTTAAATTGAAATAGAGGTGTGTGGAGAAAGAATTACCAGATAACTAGGCAAGTGAAAGTCTAATTGACATTAAGGATGCCATTATTGAAAAATGAAGCTTGAGAGCTGAAGTCATAGTTGAAAACCCCATGACTATGTAGAAATACCAAGAAGCATTATAGGCTTTGGCAACATCAATAGATGATGCTTAAACACTAGACAATTTATAATGGGAAAGAAATGAATGAGTTTTGGTCTACCACATATGTAGAAGGATGCCAAGAGGGCATGAATAATAGAAGATACAACCACTATGAAGAAGAAGGCACATCTGGTTGAAGGGGTTAACATCATTAAGGTTGACCCTGACGTTATCACCAAGATGTCCTATATAGAAATGCAATTTCCCATTGAGGTCTAATAGGGAGACCTAGGTGTCTTTCACATACACACCTATAGGTTGAAATAATACAACCATTATACATAGAATAATGTGCAAGATCTCAAAAAAGACTTGGTGGTTAACACAGGATAAAATATAGAGGTGAGCACAATTTTGTTTAACATCTCCATCTTAGATAGGCTTGCAACCACCATTATGAACCAATTATATGTATTACCATGTTTTGTCAAGCTAGAAGAACTCATGTAATTCTTCATGTCACACATCCATAGATATCACATCTACTTCATCTGGAGGTGCATGCAAATATCTACTAGCCTCATTAGTAGAATCATCAGGATTTTAGGATTAGGTGTAGACATCTACCTAATGATTGATGATGATGTAAAGGTGGAGAGGATTGTGAAAATTCTTGGTTTTTATAATAGAGGATTCACATTACCAATAAAGGACATAAAGGAATCTGATATAAGGGCCATGGCATGCCTCTTAAGATCCAAGATATGCCTTTGTAGATGGTTTATGGATATCAACAAGGCCTAATTATTCATCACCCATCACATGGTATAAGGGGTCAAGTTTAACATTAAAGAATTCATTGCTAAGGATATGGTAAATAATTCACTAGAATGTCACATGGTGGGAGAGAGGTTTAGGTAGGGTTTGATATTGATATTAATTGTGATGGAAGAGATCAATATGCTTGATGGTGATTAAGACAATCTTTGGATTTTATCGATATATAAGGACTCCTCGATACTGAATAACTTGGACTCCACCTACCCACCCTCCTCCAAAAAGTATAAGACACAAGTACCAGTGTGGTGTGCTCATTATATTAAGGCATTCATGATAGAATGGTGCATCTTGTAAGAGATATTATAGCACATGTTTGGAATGACAAACTTCACCATCATGTAACATTTCTATGTAGTGTAATAGTGCTTATAGATGGCAACCTATTTGGTTGGCTCAAACTCCCTTACATATTTTCCATAAAATATTTTAGGGAGGTGCTAAGGTATATTTTAAATTCATAGTAGCTAGACATCCAAGTAAAGGCTATGGATCTAGAAAGGAGTAGGTTGAGGCTCTAGTATGCGTGTCCAAGAGGAAAATACATAAAGGATGAGGAGGATGATTCTGATTGAATGGACCTCCACCCTCTTTAGAAATAAATCATCATAGGGCACATCTTTAATTTATATTATGAGATGAAGCCAAGTAAGAAGGGTGTAAAATAATAAAAGGATGACGATTACCCCCTCAAGATCAATGATGAAAGGAAGCCAATGCTAGCAATGTAGAAGTCTCCCTAGAAAAAGCAAGAAGAGGCACTTGAATAAATTTAAGAGTGCATCAGGTTGAGGGTCACCTTTAGTGAAGAAGAAACTCTTTTAGCTTTAAATAAGAAGCACATGGCCTTCATTCTAGAGACTGATTATTCTAGTAATAAGCCAAAAGCTAAGAAGTCTAATGGACCCATTACGATGCCAACAATAACCCTAGTAGAAATGGAGGTGGAAGAGGCCTACACATGAGGAAGGGAGGAAAAGGTAGAAGAATAAGGAACCAAAGTTTACATTGTACAAGAAGACGTGGGAGAGGATCCTAGTGCCAAGGAAGTTTAGAAGGCCCTCTAAGGTGGCACTACCTCCATGCTTGAAGAGACAAGGAATCTACCCAACAACTCATCTAAAGATCCCTCCACACAACATACACAAACTGAGGAGGAAAAGAGAAGGTTGTGGAAGAAAATAAGCCATAGTGAGGAAAAGATTGATATGGTGATATAACTAGAGAAAAAGAGGAAGGCTATGAAAGAAGATGACATGACTCAAGAATATGTTGAGAGAGTATAGGATGAGGAAGAGAAGGATGAGGAAGAGAAGGCCAAGAAAAGGAAGGTGACCAAAGAATCAAAGCCCAATAAATAGAAGAAAACAAAGGAGGTTATGGAAAGCATGAAACAAAATATGGAAGTATTAGAAAAGGTGCCCAATGACCCCACTGAATAAGTAAATATAGATGCACAATAGGCACACCAAGTAGTGAAGGGGTGCCTGAAGAAAAGGGAGGAAATGCTAGCACCTTGAAAAAATAATAAATAGAGAACACTGAGGAACCCTAGTAGAAACAAAAGGAAGGTGAAGCTGTCACCAAGGGAATACACCTAGAGGTTAGTAATGAGAAACAAGAAGTGGATAAAGGGGATAAGTTCAAAGAAAAACCCCTCTAGGAATATCAAGAATACACCATTGAAGAAAGCATCAAAGAAAGTGGTAGCACCAATGAGGAAGAAGAAGATAAAATAGAGTTGGCCATCATCAAGGAAGGAGGCATGCAGTTGAGCATAAGGGAAAAAGTGTAGAAGGGGTGGACATAGGATGATTATTATATGTTTGAATATATGTCCCGTAACTTTTCCATGGACAGGATGTGCAAATAGCTTACATTTATATTTGATATCTACATGGATGAACCTCACTTTGAGGTGCCTTAGAAGGCCACATTGGGTATGGATAAACCTGAAGAAGGGTAGGACTCCCATAACATAAATCCCTATGCTATGAACCTAGTCAGGTCTACAAATTCACTCATTCATATGGCCACTAAAGTCACGTGAAATAACATCAATGATGGTAGAGAAAATAAATTGAAAACTTTATAAAGATGCCAAAGATGAAGTGAAATCCATGATGTTTAAGCTTTAATAGCTATGTGAGTGCATAGAGATAGATAATCCATCCATTTTGGTTGGATTTGATACATCAAACCTCTTGAAGGTTGACAAAGTATGTGTGTTAGTGAAGTAAATTCTCCAAAGGATGAAACAAGAGTTGATGTAGGAAGAAGACGAAAAAGACGCATACATTGTACTAAAGAAAGAGATATTTTCCAAGCTAAAAAAGGTAGAGGACATATTTGTAAAGATAAAATAAGGCAAAAATGTAGTTGATGCCATATTCATGAACTTATCCAACCAAGTATCAATTATAGATGCATGCCTCAAGTAGGAAAAGGGGGAGATGGAGGAGTTGATGATGTAGGTGAACTCTATGAGTAGGATGAAGTATGTGTAGATAATGGGTAGGGTCAATGAAAACATAGATAAAGGACCAAGAGAAAAAATAATAATCACTCTTCTATGACTTAAAAACTAAGGCTTGAAAATAAGGAGCAATCCTTAATAAAGGAGTGATAAAAGCTAAGACAAATCTTGAGGCCTTTAGAAAAGAGCTAGAGAAGATAGATATGCTTTCACTTAATACCACCTCCATATAAATAGATAATGCCAATAATGAAATAAATCCATTATTAATGGATTTGAGGAATTTAGTGCCAAACTTAAGGAGAATGCACCTAAATTATACATGTTGAAAGCTTTGGTAGCCTAGTTTGAGGATAGATTAACAATTTTGTATGGGGTAATGTTGGGCCCCTAGTTTGTTAAGTAAAATATCCACACCCACTCGATAGACATCTCAACACAAGGAAATCACTTAGATGATGATTTCTATTTTGGTATCTTTTACACCACCTAGAGGAATAATTGCACACCTTGTACCAACTGGTAGGCGGCTAACTAATTCAATGATTTCTTGGGAATCTTCAAGAAGTGGATACACATGGTGATATAAGTGTAAAGGGCATAATGTAATGAAGTTGATGGAATGATTGATAAAGCTCCAGTTCAGAACCTAACGTGCACATCTCCACCTGAGTATAAGTTACTCTTGTAGCCTATAAAATCAAGCTTGAACTAGTTATCAAAGAGATGTAACTTTGATGCAACAAAGCTCTAAATAAATAGAATTGGTTATGCATGTTTTAATCACCATTAGTTTTTGGATTAGTTTAGATGCCTTTTAGGCTCCACTTGCATACACCCAAGTTTACCTATGAGCCTATGGATAGTTAAGTATCTCTAAAAAAGCATATGCTCTATTTATAGTATAATTTACTCTATTCTATTAAATATCAATTAATGACATAGAAAGGTTAAAGTAACACATGGAATCTGGTTGATATGACTTAGTTATTAATCCTTAAATGTGTAATGGTTATAGTGATATAGTTTATAATCATGTATTTTAAGAATGTATATTCAATATTTTGGTTTATGGAATTAATGACATCTCTTTAATTTATGATGATGTTAGCACACTATGTAGGAATAACCTAAGTGTAGATAAAAACCCCTGCCAAATGATGATATCATTGTATGAAGCATGAGCCTAGTATGAACTTGATCTAAATAATTTCATTGACTCCTCAAAGTGCCTAAATGATGCTAAACTTAGTAATATAAATAATTGTACCATTAAAACTATATAACCAACTTGGTATAGGCTTGCACCCTTATGACTAGAACTAGTTCACCAAAATAGGTTTATGCCTATAGAGCATCAAGCTTGGCCTAGAAAAGGTGACACAAATTAATCTTCCATAAGAATTATCTAAATATCCAATTCCCATAGTGAAAACTTGCACCATGGCACAACTAGCTTAATGCAGGCCCTAGTTCTTAATTTTTTTGTGCTTTGGGTGAGCACATAAGGCTTGCACCTTATGTGAATTGATGATAGCATAGTCTAGTGATAAATGTTGATTGTTATAGGAACATACCATGTTTGATCCTAGTTTTAATGAGTCTATAACTGACTTGGAAAATTGGATAAGTGCCTAAGTCCATATTTGATGAATTAACCCCTAGTCTATAACACTTGGACTTCTATGCCCCCTCCACTTATTCTTCTAGAAGATGTTAGGCAAAAATTTAGTTGACTTAACATTTGGTTATTAACTAACCATGGAGGTTATATTTTTGAGTTTGATTTTTGATGTTTTCTTCTATTTTCAACTTCACTTTGCTCCTCTAACCTGTAATAAACTCCATAAAACTTGCAACTCTCATAGACCCCATTAATAAAGGTCTCAAGCCTAAGCCACCTTTAAAAATATACCCTAAAACCTACTCCCAAGGACATTTATAACATTGAATACCACTTATATACTTGTATAATACTTTCAGACATCCATGACATGCATATGAGGAAGAAAATTAATATTTAGACAACCTTCAAGACCTATAAAAATGGTGGAAATCACCATTAAACTTGAACAATCCATAAAATGTCAAAAAACATAGGTTTTTAACCTTGAGATTAGCAAGGCACAATATAAACCCTTGTGAAGAGATCCAAGTGCCATATAAATATGAATTAGGTCTCATTAGAACTATTTCATGGCTCTAGACCATTTCTCTCTTTGAAGACCTCCAAAAATAAGCAGCTTTGAGCCATTTTGGGCCTCTTAGGCACCTAAACGTGTTATATTATTCTAAAACATAGGTTTTTCAGGATATATAGGGAGTATTATACACATTATTTGTGGTTTTAAAGTGATTCTAGGCTATTTTATGGACTTATGAGTCCAAAAACCCAAAACTAGTCAAAAACCTCCTTTGGAAGCTCAAACAAGCTCACCTTCAAGATGATTGTTCATGAAATGAAAAATTTCATTTCACCACTTATTTCCATGGATATATATTACATATAAATCTTTAACATCAATGAAAATATTTGGATCCCATGTGGGTTTCCATGTGGAAGGTATGAAAATATACATATGTAAAGACAATTACCTGAAGGGTTTGCAAACATTCGAGATATACTTATGCTCTTAGTAATTATTCATAAAAATAAATACCTTAAATAGCCTCAATACATAATTAATTTCAAGTAACTATGGTTACTAAAAACATACTATAATCACTCTTTCTAACTCCTTATGGTATAAAAGATACGAGCATCTGAAGAGGGGCTAAAATTAGGTGTCTTAAGCCTAAAAATCTTGAATTAATCCAAAGGAAAAATTTTACTCTCCCATTGATCTTATTTTATTTAAAATACCTTAAAATAACATGTAAAATTTTATAACACCTCTTTAAATGATCAAAATCCAACTTTGGTCTTTATGCCTTTGAGACTGCCTATGGGGTTTAGAGCTTGCCTTTATGACTTGCATGAAGTTTGGAGTGTGAAAAATATTTAAAGGTGTTTAATAGGATTAAAAAAATCCTATTATTTATTTTAAAATAATTCCATAATATTTTAACCTTTAACCACACCATAAAACTCCAAAAAGTATGCTTGCACCAATGGTGACCATTATGAGACATGGAGGGGACTGTATATAAAATATGGGAACTTAAACTTGTCACATGACCTTAAATATATTATTAATACTTATATTAGGTCTTTAGGGAAAATATTACCAATTTTAAAGTCTTTTAGATGCATACTTTGTCTTGTAGACCCTTTTTAACAAAATTTACCTTGAGCTGCCTGCATGCTTCCTCCATGCCTAAACTTGTCTTTCTTACAAATTTTTATTGAAAACCCTAAGTTTTATAACTTATATAGGGAAAAATAAGATTAAAACATCATATTATATATTTTTAAGAACTCTCCAAGTCTTAAACTACTCATAAGCCTGAATAAGTTAAAGTTTATTATGGCCTATTGAACACAAATCCAAGTAAGCCAAAGAAAAAACTATTTTGGTGCAATCAAAGATTTGTGTAAGAATTTGGTATTTGTGTTTAATTTTTCATTTATTTCCATTTTTATTTGTGTTTTTAATTTGTTTGTTCATCATGTTCCCTTCAAGATCTAGGCCTAGAGATGTTAGCTTGTTTAGTGAATTGATTTTATTATTTTTGGAACTAGCTCTATACTAACCTCCTCTCTTGAGTCAAATTATTTGATCATAGATGGCATGCCTGGTGGGACAAAATTCATCCCACATATCAAGGAGATAATTATGTAGATTTTAAATATTCATTTGGATGCTTTAAGCCCTCTAAAATTAATTTTCTAAGCTTGCTTTGGTCAGATTTCATTTTTGTTTAATTCATGGATTTACACAATGACCAACGATGATCAGGTGTAACTAATGACAGTTTGGGTAAACCGATGATGGTAAAATTGTAGGGAAAAAACATCTTTAAAACTTGTATTTTGATTTTCTTTATCATATTTGTTCTTGACTTCTAGGTTTTAAAGGCATTTAAATCCATCAAATAGACTTAACCTTACAAGTTTTTATCAAATTTCATCTAATCATTACTTAACTTGATGCATTTACCTTTTGTGGTTTTGCCTTCGGGTTCATAGGTTTTTATCGATGGTCTTTATCGATAGATAGTGATTCTTCTCAATTGCTGATGGTTATATATTAACTAATCAATGATGGTTACCTGAAACCATCGATAGTTATCTGTGACCATTGATGGTCACTGTGGCAAATTAAATCCAAAACACAAGAGCTCTTTTTCAAACTTCATTTGCTAACAAATGAAAGTGCTTCAAAGTAGGAGGTTACTCTTTTGTTTTTTTTAGGGTCTAAGGATTGATTTAAACACAATTTGTTTATTTTTGACTAATAACACATTTCATTTTGGGCTTTAAAAGGAATTAATCAAATTTCAAACATTTCATTTGGGTCTAAAATGAAAATGTTTAATCTCACACATTTGAATGTTAGTGCTTAAAATGAAACTAATATTTGGATAAGTCTTATAATTTTTTTGTTTTAGTGCTTAAAAGAATATTTAGATCTTGAACATTTTTAAATTGGTGTTTTAATCATGAACCTAGGATAAATATTGAACACTTCAATATTTGGGCTTGAAACAAACTCAGAGGTTTTTTATGAAATTTGGTTTTGTGCAATCTTTTCCATTTTTTCACTTAATCCAAGGGGCTTAGTAATGAATAATTATCACATTAAAATTTGGTGCTTAAAATCAACTTCACTCACATTTATTTACAACTTGTGTGTTGTTTGTTTCGTAAAAAGGAATTTGTGTGTGTATGATCTCTTCTCATCCCCTATAGGGAACTTGTGAGATCAAAAGTTCCATTTCATTTCAAATTATTCCTTAGTACAAAGGCATAAAAAGGATTTTTTTAAGGATCTTCTCAAGACCCACATGGCTTGGGTGATCTAGAAACAACCATAAAGACTTTTACTTAGTTTTTTATTTCATGCATTTTAGCTTAAGGGGGACTTCATTACCTCCCACAAGTTCTATAGGGAAGTTTTGACTTAGGGCTTCATCTTCTGGCTTCATATTCAACCCATCTCCATGGGGGTAATACAAATTGGATCTCCCCACTAGGATGATGATTTGAGTGGTTAAACCATCTCCATTAGTGGTAGGTTAAGCTCAAGATGTATGATCAATATGGACATCACACTATAATGAGAAAGTGATGGATGTAGTGGTTATGAAAAGGACTAGACCTTTTCATAATAAGTTGATTGATGTAGACTCAATTGACGTGCTACTTATTTTATGTACATACGTGAAAGTGTCTACAACATGGGATCAATGTAGATGATAAAAAATAAAATTAGTTTTAGTCAACCCCAATTTGCCACGCCTTGATAGGATTTAAGATGATTATACGTAGTTATATTTTTATCTTTTATCATTTTATTTCTTGGTGTGTTATAACTAAAACTTTTTGTTTAAACCATGTCATGAATGGGTCTTGTGTCTAATATTTATCCATTATTTGAGGAGGTGTTATACCATCTATTTGACACCTTGACTTAACTTAGCAAATATTTGGGTTAAAACATTATGTGAGGAATTTTATTAAAATGGGTAATGTTACGATACCCAAATCATTCCAAGTTTGTGCCTTATAAATATTTTGAAACATTAACCATTGTTACATCTTTTGGGAGCAATAACACCTTTACACTGGCCAAATTATTCCAAAAGACTTATCTTGTATTATGTCTTAATTATAATTTTCTAAACCAATCATTTATGCCTTATTAAATCTTTGCATAGCATAATCATGTTGTTCAAATTCACCTATCTTGTTGGTCATTAGAACCCTAGTTTACCTTAGTTGAGTTTTTGATTAACTTTTTCATGTTTGGATTCAAACATTGATTGATTTATGTTTAGGTCTCAATTCATGGGGCTAATACATATACCTTTCTCTTTTGATTTGCATAACTTAGGTTAATCCATTTTTTAATTTTTTAAACTTTATTATTTGTGCCTTTGTTTGATAGAATCAGTCGATATTCAAAGTGCCTTTATTTAGTGTTTTCCACCAATCAAATCACATTTATGTCTAGAATCAAGTGCCCAGTCTTTGTCAAATTGTTCCAAGTTTATTAGATTAATAACTATGATCATCCTTTATTTTAAGCCTAGATTTTGATGTCGTTTGGCTAAAAGTCCTAGCATAACCTATGTGAGCCTAAATTTTGACTCTATGTCTAGACACAAGACCTATCAAAATTTCCCTTTCCTACTTTAGACCTATTTGGAACACATTTGGACATTAGAGTTTGGCATCTTGTTTTTAGGTCATTTTTCTTGACCTTGTTTGTGTAAAAAATTTAAAGTTAGACATTTGATGTTATACTATTTTTACCAAATCTTTGCATCATACTTTTTGGAGATTCAACTCCACCCTTGCCCAAGTTAGCTAGAAATATTTAACCTCTTTGTATTTTTAGACATAGTTTTTTAGAGTTTACATAACTCTAATCCTCTCTTTTTATAAGACATTTACCATTTCATTTAACCATGGCTCATTACACACATGGTGGAACTATGTACAATCTAGGATATGCGAATGTTAGTACATAGGAGGAAATTTTTAAAGACCCTTCTAGAGATGAGGTTGTTTGAGAGATGTAGTCCTATCCACCATACAACACTCAAATAAGGGAACATAGTCAATATCCTTTAGCCAATTATTTGGTTAGTACACCTACCTACATAGAGCAAGACCAATAACAAATAGATCAATATTTGGCTAGTGTATCCTTGGTTGTAGAAAATCTTCAATAGTAACTTTATTATGGTACAATGTCATCAAACTATGAGGTAGGGAATGACAATTTGCAAATCCTCTCAAGAAGGCCTTATAGCATGTCTTATCAAAACAACAATCATGCCTCTTCTACAAACCCTAATTCCATAGTAACAATACCATATCAAGATCCACATATGTTTTTAATGTAGAGAGGACTTATATAGGACCACTTCATTCAAATATATATAGTATACCAAACATATTGAGACCTAACGTGTAACTTTAATCAGATGACCATGTCAAACAAACCTATTATTGACTTATCTCATTTAATAGGAGTTTTAATGAAATTGATTGGTAAATAAAATTAGTGTTTAGACCCATTTACACAAAACACTTTAGTTGAAAACTTGTTAAATACCCAAACTATCAAATAAGTGTCTTCTGCTTCTACATAGAATAATGAATAAAATGTAGTGGACAATACACAAGTAACATCCAATCCAAAACAAAGTAGTGTTAGCACAAAAACACATATTAAATAATAAAATGTGCTTTAAACTAGCACCATTAGTGTTTCAAAGACACAAGGAGTAGGATTTTCTACATCCCAACCTCAATTAACTACCTCTAATCCTCAACCAACTAATTTTTATAGCAGCCAACAACAAGGATTAAGCATCTAGCCAATACCCAATGCCATGCCATAATAAAATGTGATAAATCCTACTCCTTTACAATAGGTGATGAGTAATATTCCATAATAACATGCACCATCCAAACAACCTGCATAGTAGTGGTAAAACATATTGCCACCTCAATAGGGGGAAACCAATGTTCCACCTCGCCAGGTAGTAGTGAACATACCTCTTTTGTCATAGAATAACATGTTGATTCAAAACCAAATGATATCTAACTAACAATGTATAAATATTGGTTAATGTTAGATGCCAAATATATAACATGCATCCACTTCCCAATTGGGATTCATACAAGAAAGAGGTTCCAATGTTCCTCAAGTACTTACTAGGTAATAATTACCTTTCATGCTAAATATGCCATAGTTTTAGTTATAGGGTCTTGGTTTACAAGTCCCTCTCAATCAACTAGGTATGACTAGTTGACAATATATCCATATTCAACCTCAATAGGCATAGTATGGCCATATTCCTCCATCCCAACCTCAATATTTCCAAATTCAGACCTACATTCCTAGTCCTAATTTGAATATTGCATAATCACAGGTGAAATTTCAACAATTATTCCCTAACCCATGCATACGTATTCTTGGTCCATTCCATAGACAATCTAACATTCCCCAATAAATTACTTCATCATACCTTTGTCAAAGTAATCCACTTGTGATTGCTCAACCATCTCCTCAAGCTAATGTTCTCACAAGTTTCCTTGAATAAGAGATACAACAAATGAAAGATATAATTTTCACCATCCAAGTTGGGAAATAGACCAAAAGGTTTAATCTAGATGATATATGTTCTTACCCTTTCAACATGGAGTACTTGTAGATACCATTTCCTCTAGGGTACGAGCCACCAAAGTTTGACAAATACAAGGGAAAAGGTGACCCCAAGGCCCATATGATAGAGTTATTTATTGCATGCCAACTAGTGACCTATAGTGACATATACCTTTTGTTGTTGTTTCCATGAAGCCTAGTAGAAAAATCCTATAAATGGTTCCTAAAGTTGCCAAAGAACTCAATTTTTTATTTCGATGATATTTTTAGATAAGTTTTTGTAACACTTATCTTATAATATTGAAAATGAGACTTCATTGGTGGACTTAACAAAGGCCAAACAAAAAGTTGGTGAAATATTCACAATATATCTACAATGATGGAGAGCCCTTGCAAGTTGATTTACCCACAATCTACTAGACAAGCAACTGGCTACTATGTTTACCAAAAATTTACATAAAAAGATATCTTGGAGTTATAGTGTACACATATGTTTAAAGAGATTATTGACAAAGGTTTGCTGATCAAAATATCCTTCATTAATAAAGGGATCATTAAATTAACCTTATTCAATTATAATGGCTAGAATCAAAACTAGAATAGTGGATAAAATCCATATCCATTCCAAGCGTAAGCATCACAACTGATATAGGCCAATAACAATGATATACCCAAACAATTTAACTACAACATGAATGTTTTAAGTAATGGAGTAACAAAGTTGTGACTTGTAAAAATGGTACAAACACCATCTTCTCAACCTACATTGCCTTTCTAGCTTATTCCTAGCCAACAACCTTTTTAGTAGCCATAACATGCATAATAAGTGCAACAACCTAGACCAATGCAACTAATGCAAAAAATGTAGCAACCTATTATTTTGCAAAACCCTACTCCTCTGAGAAGAAATGTACCTATTCATAGTGATTTTATTGATCTTAGAGAACCCATAAAATTAGTCTTTCACAAGCTCATAATAACTGACTTAATTAGATGGCCTATTCTGAAAGAGCAATTTTGTGAAGGTGCTGACATGCTATACTAGTATAGGCTAGAATAATTCTATGATTTTGATAGGGTCAATGGCCATAATTTTTAGCATTGTGTGTAAATTAGATATGTAATTCATAATATGTTATAAAATGGATAGATCACATTGGATCATGGAGTTTCCACCTCTAATCAGAACCTTGGCATCTATCAGAATCCTTTTCACTAACATAACAATCAACAACAACAAAAACCACCAAAATAACAACAATAATGACCAGTGTAACATCAATAACAATAGTATCAACAACCAAAGCCAAACCAATAGACTCAACAAAACCAAGATCGAAACCAACAACATCAAAACAATGGACAAAACCAAGGTCAAAATAGTAACAACCAACAGACCTACTATGCAATTGCACATGAATACAACATGGTTGTAGGATATATTAGAAGAGATTATGATAACACTATTTCCATTCATCCTAGACCAAGTATCAATCAAACAATATTGTTTCTAGTCATAAAAAATTAACCAAGCCATTTTGGCAATCCTTCCTTGACCTAGGATCATACACAGGCAAACCAACAAGTTAAGATTCCCATGTTTTGACCTTATATTGATAACTTGTCATTAGCATATGACCATGCATAAGTGCATCAAAAACCAAGTCTTATACTATCTAATCCACATCCACCATCATTTGTTAGCCACACTAGTCCTATACCTAATCATGATTGTGTAATCATAATTCGGTGGTCAAAGATTACCATACCAAGCCCACAACCATCTACCACTTCACCCATCATCCAAATAGACATTTTGCCTTAGAATAAACCTTTTACCATTATCCAAGAAAATATGTTTGAAATTGTGGAATAATTGTAAAATATTCTAGAACTAATCTTTATTTTAGATTTGTTGCATATGTCTACTATCCACAAAAACATCTTGACAGAGTTACTTGGTCAATCCACAATTCCAAATGACATATCACCTAAAAAATTTCAAGCTTTGGTTAGACATCTAGCTCTATCCCAATAAGTAACTTTCAACCAAAGTGATATGTCATCCTTTCGCTCACTACATAATAATCCATTATACATCAAAGTTTACATAAAGAGGCACAAAGTGAAACGTGTCCTCATAGATAATAGATTAGGTCTAAATATAGTGTCTCTAAAGATTATCAAGCTTCTCAGGTACACCTTAGCAAATCTCCAAGTAGAAACAATCATCATCAAAGCCTATGACAATGAAGAATGAGAATCATAAGGCACCATTAGTTTGCTAGTTATCATTGGGCTCTTAACCCATGATACACTTTTCCATGTGATAGATCTCAATTTGTCATACAATATACTTTTCGGTAGACCTTGGTTACATGATATTTGTGTAGTCCCATCGAAATTGCACCAGTGTATCAAGTTTTCCCACTTAGGGATAGAGGTTAATATTCTAGGAGATTTACATCTATATGAGCATTGTAAAAATATCGAGTCCGAGTTCAAGATATACAATTACCATTTTGGCATGAATCTAATTGCCAAATAGGACAAGGGTAAATAAATACTTGTTGATTTTCCATAGGATAACTTCATTTATCCTAATGCCCTTGATTCACTTTCCCACATACCACCTCCTAAAATGTCTAATCACTATACTATTTTGGATAATGGCTCAAGAGAGTATTTGACACATGATATCTTTCACATTGAAAAGCTTCCATACAACCCCAAGTCATTTAGAAGACCAAAATCCAAACCACTTCATATGAAATGACAATTAAAAGACAAAGGTCACAATATAGTCCAACACCTATCACTTTCATACTAGCCTCTAACCAAGAATAAGATCCTTTTGAAGGAGATGAATCATGGTTGTATAATGATAAATTAGTTGACTATTAAAATAATTCCAAGTATCCCATTCCTAATCAGATCATGCAAAACCAAGACTATAAAGAAGGAGGCCTTGGGCCAAATCAATAGGGAACACTTGAGCCAATTTCTATGACTAAGTACAAAGGAACCTATGGACTTGGATTTTAACTTCTTGGGGGTGACCCCATATATCTTATTCAAGTCCCATCACCAATGACTAGTGATGATGATGTCGAAAGTAAATCAAAATCTGATCATAGTTAATTTGATGCCTTAACCCAAACCAACCTATTTGACCATAATACCATATTTACCCTTTGACCAGTCATTCATCATAATCCACTACCATTGTATTATCTCCAACTAATAGATCAAGACCAATAAGAATCAAATGTACTGGTTGATGATTTTTAGAATGATGAAGGTTTATGTGATTTTCTAGGCCTTAGGGAAAAGTTCCATTGGGATATCATAAATCATGATTCTCAATCAAGTTAGATCTTGAAGCCTATTTTGAAGAGCAGGTGAACACCTTTAGCTAAAAATAAATAAATAAAACATTGAGGTCGTCAAGTGAAAACCTCTTTGAGGAGCTTTTAGAGTAGGGAAAAAGTAAAGATAAAGGCTAGTCTAGTGGTGAAAACCTATTTCAAACATCATTAGATGGGGGTTTTCAACCTTCTTCAAATATAGATCAGGAGATCATCAATGATGAACTTGTGTACAGGTCTGAGATTAGTCTTGAAGAATAATAAGATTTTAATGAAATCATCTAGGATAACATCAATAATGAGATTACCACTGAGTCTAAATTTAGTCTAGAGGAACAAAAATCCTTTGATCTCGTAATCTAAGAGTTTCCAACTATCTTTGTCATATGGACATATTTCCCACTAGGGAATTTTGATTCATTATGTTTAGGGGAACTTGAAGAACTAGTCTTAATAAAGGACTCTAACATTTCCAAATAGTTCAAATCTTTACCCAATAATCTTTAGGATGGTTCAACCCTTCTAGTGAAAGTCACAACAATGGTAAACATCAGGACTGTAGATGACCCAAAATAAATTAAATTAGGCCTGTTTCTCACTGAGGAGGAGTGTGAAGTCTTAATAGCCCTATTGAGGGAATTTGTATATATCTTTGCATGGGCCTATTTTGACATGCTTGGTTTGGACCCAACCTTAGTTGTTCACCACCTTATGGTACATCCTGATGCCAAACTAGTGAAGCAAAAATTATGCAAAATGCATCCTTGCATTCTCATATTAGTAAAGAAAGAATCAAAGAAACTCTTGGAAGTGAGATTTATCAGGGCATAGACTATGCTAAATGGATTTCCAATGTTGTTCCTATCAAAAAAAAGGTAGAAGGAATCAAAATATGTATTAATTTTTGAGACATTAACAAAGCTTTCCCAAAGGATGAATTTTCATTGCCAAACATTAACATGATAGTCAAATCCACCATGGGTTATGAGATGCTTTCATTTATGGATGGTTTCTCAAGCTACAATTAGATCAAAATCACACTAGAAGACCACCACAAGATATCATTCACAACTCTGTGGGGAAATTTCTATTATCAAGTTATGACATTTGGTCTTAAGAATGTAGAAGCCACTTATCAAAGATCCATGACAGTCATATTTCACAATATGATACATGACATTATCACAGATTATGTTGATGACATACTAGGTAAATCAAAGACTAGGGCTAATTATCCAATGAAATTAAGGAGGATATTTGAGTGATTGCATGAATAAAAAGTTAGGATCAACCCTACGAAATGTGTTTTTGGCATCACATCAGGAAAATTATTTGGCTTCGTCATGTCTTGTAGGGGCATTAAAGTTGATCCAGCCAAGGTATGAGCCATAATAGAGATGCCACCACTGATCAATTTAAAGAAACTACATGGTTTATAGGATCTTTAACTACATAGTTTGTAGGGCAAGATCTAATCCATCAAATTCTTCATATCTAATTAGACAATAATTTCTATCCATTTACACACATAATAAAGAAAGGTGCGACATTTCTTTGGGATGATGATTGCCAAAAAGTATTTCAATAACTAAAGGACTATCTTGTAAATCCACCAGTTCTATTACCTCATATGCTAGGAAAACCATTCCTTTTATATCTATTAGCAATAGATCAAGATTTGGGGGTGATTCTAGCTCAACATGATGAAAATGGAAAGGATCATGCCATGTACTATTTAAGCTGTACACTGGTCACATATGAACATAATTATATGCTCATCCAAAAAGCCTATTTAGCCATGGTCTTCATAGCTTAGAAACTATGTCATTACATGTTGAACAATAAGATGATGTTCATTTTAAAAGTATATCTTCTCAAGTATCTACTATCTAAAATAGATTTACAATGCCACATGGCCAAATAAATCATGCTTCTTAGTGAGTTTTAGATAGAGTATGTAAATCAAAAATCCATAAAGGGGCAAGTTCTTGTAAATTAGCTTGTTGAAGCATCCACTGAAGATATAGAGTGACTCACATTCCAATTTCATAATGAATCCATCATGACTGTCATTTAAAAAACTCTTGAGGAGTAGCAATGGAAGCTATATTATGATGGATCATTTACAACACATGGATCAGGGGTAGGCCTTTTGGTTATCACTCCCTAAGGGGATCTTATCCCTAAGTCATTTAGAATTAGCTTTATTTGTACCAATAACATGGATGAATATGAAGCACTTATGGTAGGACTTTGATATGTAGTATAATATGACACACAACATTTAAAGGTTTATGGTGATTCACAGTTAATCATCAATCAAGTTACAAACCACTTTCAGACCAAATATGATAAGATGGTTCCCTATAAGGCCATAGTTGACACTTTCAAATAGAAAGTTATTGAAATTCAGTTTGAACATATACCAAGGTAAAGTAAAAAAATAAAAAATGCAATGGATACCATTGCATCACTCATTTGACATACAAACATAGTAAAAGATTACCAATTTCTTGTTGAAAATCTAATAGTACCAGCTCATGAACCTTCAACTATCACAATGATATGTGATATTATTGGTCCCAACTCTACTTGATATTTAGACCTATATACCTATTTAAATGACCAAGTTTTACCACTAGACTTATCCCATAAATAGTCCAAAGCCTTCATTTATAATGCATAATGTTATACCTTACTCAGACCAACCCTATACCACTATACTTTTAATGGAACTTTAATTTGTTGTTTACCTTTAGTAAAATCTATACTAGAGTTATGACAAGTTAATGAAGGGGTATGTGGAGCCCATACCAATAGGGTAGTATTGTCTAAAAATCTCCTACATACTAGTTATTATTGGTAAATAATGGATATAGATGAAACTACACGTGAAAATATGCGATAAATGTTAATGGCATGCTAATCTGATTCATACCCCCACCAAGACTTTGAAAATAATGTTAACACCATGGCCATTCACTACATGGGGCCTTGACCCCATTAGGAAGATAAACCCCACCTCATCAGATGACCATAAACACATCGTTACCACCAGAGAATATTTCACTAAGTGGGTTAAAGATATACCCCTCACTTACGTGACTAGAAAATAAATTTCCAAATTCATTTTTAATCAACTCATTTTCTACTATGGTATCCCTTCTAACATTATATTTGATAATGGAAGATCATTCAAGAACAAGGATGTCAAAAATATATGTGCTAAATATAACATCACACATCACTTTTCATGGATTATTACCCTCAATATAATGGCCAAGCTCAAACATCAAACAAGACCATTGTCAACATTCTAAAAAATATTGTCAATGATGCTGATCATGATTGAAACCTTCAGATATTCCACACCCTCTAGGTATACCATACTAATCATTATAACCCAATATGAGCCACTCCATACTCACTTGTTTATTTCATTGAAGCCATTATTACCATTGAGGTCAAGTTACCATCATTATGCATCTATTTTAAACATGTTTTGGATGACAACTCTCAAGTATCTCACCTACAAGAGCTAGAGTTGCTTGATGAGAAATATATGAACACAATGAACAATCTGTAGGCATATCAGAACCACCTTTGTGGCCAATAAAATATACATGTGAAACAAAGAAACTTTGAACTTGGTGGTATTGTTCTCAAAGAAAACCAAAAGAATACCATGACCATAAAATATCATAAAGGCAAGTTCAAACCCAATTAGGTTGGTCCTTTCATCATTGTTGCAGATTATGGCATATGAACATATAGGATCACCACACTAGATAGAGAAAAACTTGATGAGCCTATGAACATTATACACCTTAAGTGGTATTATGTTTGAGTGATATGATGTATTGTCAATGAGAAGCATTTCAAGTTATACCATATTATTAATTTTTTTCTTTGTACCATACCATTTTAGCATCATATCATTATACTAGTATACCATCCTATCACTTTTCCTATCACTTATTCATCCTACCATTCTGACCTATCAACTTAACATGTTTTGATCACTATCTAACTAACCCATTTTATCTTGGTTCAGCCATTAGTTTCACGTTCAACATGAATAATCAGATCAATTTCAGTAGTTGTTTCAAGCATTCTAGATAGAGGCAGTATTTTGGAGTAGTATGATATAAATTTGGCAGTTGCATCCTTTATTTCTTTTCCCCTTCTTATCATGTTTGTTTATGTGAGCCTAATTATATCACCTACTAGGGAAAATCAGTGTTTTATTAGTCTTTCTACTATTTATAATCATCTATGGGAAAATTAGTATTATTGATTTGATCAATTATATCCTAGTTATAACCACCTATGGGTAAACTAGGGGCAATATTTGTTTATTGTGCCTTGACATACCAACTAGCCATTCATATGCTGTACTCTATCATCATAACAACTATGCCTATTTTTTTTGAATTGGATGCTACATTAGTTATATTCCTCCAATGAAAGGTGGAACTACTATGAGCTAAGGCCATTTCAGGACTATGTGGGTCATGTTTAATTCATGTTAAGATTAGCTCAGTCTCCATTTCAATCATGTTCTTTCTATTTTATGAGCATCCTTTCAAGTTTGAACACTCTTGCTATATTTTATCATCATTTCAAGTTTGCCATGCTCTTTCCACTTTGAAAGCTTGAACCGTTTAGTATCTCACCATTCTCAATCAAGTTGAGATACTTCAAAATTCTAAAAACATTTGAAAATTATTTAGAAAAATAGAAAACATTTACCAATTCATTGCCTTAAGGATTCTAAGAACCATCACTAAGTAACAAGAAATGACTTGTCACTTAGTTTCCCCATCCTTTTTGGCCTTTTATCCCATGCACTTGCCATTTTTTAAGACTATTCCTATTCTTATATCACATCCATCATGTTTATTTTTCATTAGTTATCATTTTCTTCCTATTTCTTGGGAGTACTACATTCGGCCTAAATTTTTTGTTGGATATATCATCCACAAAACTATGTAGGCAATGTCCACTTGCCTAGTGCATATGGAGACAACTCAGCCACCCCTTTCCTTTTCTTCTATTCCCCCATATTATTTATTTGTTAAGTTGTCACTTAATTTCTAGGGGAAATGTTCACCACTTTATTTGTGTTTGTTTGTGTGACTATTTATTTAATTTAAGTATTGTTGCCTTGATTTAGTCTACATGCATTCATTAGGTGATTACTTAAACATTATTATTGAATCCATATGTATTCACACATCAATATTGTAATCATGGTTTTTATCATTAGTGCATTATTTTATTTTGAGTATTGGATCATGAGATTCAATCCTTACAAATATTATGGCCAAGTCCTCATGATGTTCTATCATTATGCCTACCATTAAGTGATACATCAAAAATAAGCTTCAAGATGTTGACACCATCAATGGTAGTATCAACATCTCCTTAGCACCAATAATCCTAAGCCAATCCAAATCATATCCAAAATAGAGTAATTAAACAACAAAATAATTTCAACCTTTATTAGTTTAGATGAGCATCTTCCTACTAGCAGGTTATCCCAATTCATCTTTATTCTTTGTATCAAGTTATCATCATCATATTTCCAATAATTAACTATTAATCATATTTTCCATAATTGATGTCCAATGATTATAACCACCTATGGGTAAATAATTTCAAATCATCCCACTTTAATTCTCAATGATTTTGACCAACTTTGGGCAAATCATTATGTTATCACCCACTTTGATCATTTAATTTCTTTTATCCAATTGGGGCATGTTGTTATCCTATTTTTCTATCCTAACCAACACAAATCCATTTTATTAATGGTTATAACCACCTTTGGGAAAATCATTGTGTTATCATACCATGTTGCCACTATCAGGGTACAATGTTTATAACTACCTTTGGGAAAACCATTGTACACCATCCCACTTGCATTCTTAATTGACCAACTTTTTCCAAATCATTGTGTTATCACCCCATCATCTTAATTTTTTTGGTCCTCTTGTCTCACTTATTTTTTTCAAGGGATAGTTTACTGACCCTTTTTCCAACCACTCCCTAGAGGGGGCACCCTACAGTTCATACATTTACATTGAATTCATAAACACACAAAACATTTTTGTTCTTTGAGAAGACATTACTATGTTTATAGCTTGCAATGCTTTCCCAAATAGGGGAAAACTATAGACATCTAAAATTGGCCACCAATGGCTTTATATCTAACTTTAGATCAATTCTTACCAACCATAGACTATTTAACCAATGAATTTTTAAATATCTCAAAATTGGATTCATAAGCATGCAAATAAATTAATTTGGCCCATAAATCAATTAAATCATGCAAATGCACATTGAATTAAATCAAAGTCAAATACATGTTCAAAATACCTAACAAGGATTAATTAACATCAAATCCTAAAATAAATAAAATTCCCAATTGTATTCATCCATGATCTAATAAATCAATTATCAAAAAGGAAAATTCAAATATCAATGAATATCCTAAAAACTAATCATTACCTTTTGTGAGTTGTCATTTTGGAAAATATCTAGAAATATCCCACCTATGCCTAATTAATGCTAAATCATGACCATTTGACACCTTTTGACTCCACTAAGGTTAGTTAACTCTCAAAGGTTTAGTTTGAACCCATTACAATCTATAACTACCCTTTAACTCACCTTGGGTTTGGGTTAGTTACAAAATCTATAAATACAAGCCTAGAGCTCTTTATTTAGAGAGCTTGTATATAGTAGTGTATTATGCAGGAATTTAGATATGAAGCAAAAGCATAGAGTTATAATGCAAAAATTCATCTAATCCATTTAATCATCAAGCCATATCAAATACAAGCCAAGCATGAACATGGTGCTAAGAGGGGATGGAGATAGCTGAGCTTTATTGATGAAGGCCTATTGAACACAAATCCGAGCAAGCTAATGAAGAAGCTATTTTAGAGCAATCAAATATTTGGGTAAGAAATTGGTATTTATGTTTAAGCTATCATTTTTTTCCATTTTTAGTTTTTTTTTAATTGGTTTGTTCATCATGACCCTCCCCATGATCTAAGCCTAGAGATGTTAGCTTGTTTAGTGAGTTGATTTCATTGTTTTTGGAACTAACTCTATACTAACCTCTTCTCTTGAGTCAAATTCCTTGATCATAGTGTATACACTTATATAGGTGTAAATTGTAATAAAAGAAGTCATTTGATGGGCATATGATCCTTCTTGGTGAAAAGGAGTCCTTCATATCACCTAATAACTACTCTTACATGTTATTGATGGCATGTTTTCCTTTCTAACAATGCTTTTAAGCCGATAAGATAGTCTCATTTTGTACAATCAACCTATATTGTCACCTTCATCTAAGTTGGTAGTGACATATTTCTTGACAAGAGTCTTAAATATGGCTTTAAAAATTAAACTTGCTTATGTCATGTATATATCTCACCTGATTTAGATAAGGCCTTTGAGTTTACCTTTTGTGAGAGAGGAACTAAAACTTGTATGTCTATAGGTATGGGCTACATTTGAGCTTAAGTGTATATTTTAGTGTTTTGAGTGTATCTATATTCTTCCTTGAAGGTTCCAACTCACCAATTTAGCTTGGTCTCCTTGAAACATTCTCTTGAGCATGAAATTCCACCATATGTTGTCTTCATTTCTTTTTATGCTTTGACTGTGCTTGGTTTCTTGAGGTGAAAGATTATGTATGGATGTATTTTAGGTGTTTAAAAACTAAATTAAATCTTATTATATGCCTTTATATCTTTTAGAAACTAGGAATTGAGTGTTTATTGACCATTTGATGCCTACAAACCTTTTCCTACTCTTAACCTAGATGAGGAGTTAGGTTAGCATAGTCCTAGGGCTTTATAATCTTGTTATAGGTCAGTTTTAGTAATTATATCCCCATTTAATGATTTATAGGAAACTTAAACATTATTGTTTACATGAACCAATCTATATAACACAAACATCACCATCTATACTCCATGTATCTTCAACTAGGCCATTTCACCTGTGAAAACTCTCTATGATTGTGCCTAATGAGTTGTGTATGGTTGAAGGTGTATTGTTGAACCTTAACATGTGATTTGACTATAGTTCATGAAGTTTTTAAGTCATTAATGGCTTATTGATAAATTTTTCTATCATTATCTTCATGAAACATCCACCTGATCATACCACCACTTTAGAAAATATTGTATTCCCTTCTACTTGCTTGAACTAACTAAGTCTATCTTTCAATAAGGATGTAGATTAATGTTTTGAGATTTTATGATTTGGACTAGGCCCTTTTATAATTTTAGAGTGTGGACAAATAAGATTGTTTTTTTGAGAATATCTCATCATGATGCTCTAAATTACTTACCTTCATGAAGATATTCATGCTTGAAAACCTCATCAAGAGCATGTTTCTCACCTTTCATTGTAGTTTGATCTAAATTTTTGGTTTTAGGTCACAATTGGAAGGAAAACCAATTCATATATTGGTGTTCCATGAATATCTCATTCCTCTTTTCCACAAGCCTTCACACACTAGGTCAATATTAGGCAATCCCCTTAGGTTTAGAGTGCCACATCTTGATATCAAAATTAATGGCTCAATTTACTTTTATAAATGATCTTAAATTACATTATTACACTTTAAATAACCTCATTTAAAGGCTAAATCAAACTTTACAACTCAGTTCCATACCTCAAGGCCATATTGGTCCCATTATGCTAGTAGCCTTTTTTGACATTTCTATATTGTACAGACATGTACCTTTTGTACCTTGTGGATATGAATAAATTTTTAAGAACATTATATACTTTATTAGTTTTGTATCAATTTTCACTACACATTTATCCCACACTTACTTTGTAAATGTTTTCCAAATTAGGCCTATTAGCTTTATTTCATGCACACAATGGTGGTTCCATATTATACAAACCTGGTAAAAAATACAAACCATAAAAATATTCTAAAGGGGATAAAATTACATTAGAATATGAATTTTTGTGCCATTTTTATGGTTCAATCAAGATTTATGGGTTTTTGAATTTGAAACCCTAGCTAATGCAAGGTTATAGGCCTACACAGACCTAAGAGAAAATCATTTTGCATGTTACCCACAAGGTTTCAAAAATCTATGAGAGTTGTTTAGGGCATATGGTAATTGGGGAAACCTTATATAACTATTGGTTTCTTCCTTACATTCCCCTGCTCACCCTTTTTAGAAGGTTCTTGGCCTCTTTGCATACATAGATAGTCTGCAACGTTTATAGGCTTGGTTTTGAGGATTGAATTTGTGGTTTTAAAAGACATAAGTGTAACCAAAGTCTATTTAATAGTCCTTAAGCCTTATCATAACTTAAAAAACCTATCTCATTCATTTTTTGTGTCTTTAGATCCATATATAAACCCTTTCAAGTAATCCTTGTGTATGTACTATGTATCTTTTGATTGTGCAGGGGTTTATGGTTCACCAAGCCCAGTGGAATGAACACTAGAAAATAAATAACTTCAAATAAATTACTCAACATGAAAAATACTCATATATAACTTGTTTAAATGTTTATTCCCATATCAAAAATCAACTCTCCTCTATTATTCATAGGCTTCTTTTCTTACCCCCTTTTCATTGACCATTCTTCAAACTTTAACACAATCCTCTTATAGGTGAAAACTAATTCATTTATTTGTTTTCAACACTATCATTGTGTCATATTTTTCATAATTTCTCAATGAATTATACTCTCATATCATATAAACCAAAAACCACTTTAAACTCTAATTCACTTGGTGCTAAACCAAATGGTCATTGTAGGTTATTATGAGGTTATGACAGACCTTGAGGTGATTTGGAGAGTTTGAGAAGGGTGTCAATAGGTATATGAGGTACAAGAATTTCCTTTGATTATAAAAAACCCCTTTAAAAACTCTAAAATTTCTTAAACATTACCATCTATGAAGGTCTC
The DNA here is from genome assembly GCA_037957365.1 of Torreya grandis. Classification (NCBI taxonomy): domain Eukaryota; kingdom Viridiplantae; phylum Streptophyta; class Pinopsida; order Cupressales; family Taxaceae; genus Torreya; species Torreya grandis. The sequence continues at coordinate 142,968 of JARHVA010006271.1, read as the reverse complement.
CAAGAACTCATATCCACCCACTTAACTGTAGTATTATTTCAAGTGTGGTTGTAGGTATTGGTTGGTGCCTATTAAACCCTATTTGGACCTCAACATATATTATCCTTAATATAAACCCTAAATATATGCCTCTCCTTATTTATCTTTGGCCTAAATAGTCCCCATAATCTAAGAGTCTTTGAAACCTGTTGAGTCAAATCTTGTTATAGGGTAATGGCTTGAGAGAGGCATATAGGTGTACTTTAGGGATTGTAGGTCAAGTTATTAGGATTTTCCTTTTAATGTAACCTCATTCATGCCTTGGTTACTTATTTTATCATTGTACCAAAGAACCCTTCATACCATTAGACCTCACCATACATAATTTGGTGATCTTCTTAATTAACCTTCTATAAATAGGTCAAAGCCCAAAAGATGGTTGTAGGTTCAAGTGGCTATAGTTCACTATCCTTTTACTTATAAAGCCTCATTATGTTTTAAAACTATTATCCTTTAATCTACCTTGATGTAGACTATCCACCTCTTATCAAACCACCATGCCTTCATTATGAAGACAAAACTTTCATATCCATGTACTTGACTTTGTTATTTGTTTATTAGCCCTTGTACAAACTAAGAATAGGGTCTTTTAGGTCTTGGAGAGTGTGAACATGCTACTAGGTCTACTAGAGTCTTTCACATCAGGATGATCTCCAAACTCAATAACTTCCTCTTTATAAGCTCCAAACTCTTGATGAGTACTTCAACCACCCTTTAGCCATTTGATTATAGTTCCTTCACTATGCTAACTATAGGTGTAGGTTATTATGTGGTGACTTTTGAATACAACATGTCTTTTAAGATCCATAATATATATGTTTTTATGAGATTAAGATGACATTTATATTTTTGGTTCTTTCAAACCACTATCTTGAACATGAAACCTTCCTTGTAGAACATTAGCCTTCATCATATCAGCTAAACTATAGAAAAGGTTGTAGTTGCCCTTTTTAAACTGTAGGTGCTCATTTCATGGTGTATGAAATTTAGAATTTGAATACTTATGTATTCTCCTTATAAAATCAATTCCCAATGGTAAAGTTCATGTCTGTAGGTTGATATCTTCCAAGGTTTACCTTATGAGTTTATGAATACCTATAGTCAAGATATAAGTGTGATTTTGAGGGCAAGACACACTTGTAGGTGATGGTCAAGACCAAAGCATTATATTACATCTCACCTTGATGTTATTTTTATACTTGGTGTGTCTATAAACTCAAAATACCATTCAACATGGATGCATTATCTATCTTACTTGAACAAGAACTAGAAGGTCATTTTAGAGTGCCAACATTGTAAACATCAATGAAAAGCTTCAATGAACAAATGTGTAACTTTGAAGCCTCTATTATACCACCTATTTGGATCAAACACCCATTATATTTTAATTGGTAATAACCCTTCATGATGTACATAAGATATGATCATTTAGATTAATCTAGGCTCCTTGCAACATTGTCATAAATTAACACCAAACATGGTTGGAGCTCTATTTTGGAGCTTTTAGGGAACTTGTCCCTAAAATCTGTTCTTCAATCTGAAGATGATTTCTAAAATTTTCATACTATTCTAATGATTAACTCATGAATATCATGATATCATCCAAATACACAAACCTCATGAAGGTTTCAAACATGTTTGGACTCCTCTATGGCTACCTTCTGGATTTTGTGGGAGCCTATACATGCACACACAATAACATACAAGATAATAAGGATATAAAGTGGATAATGTGTATGATGAAGGATCTTATAAATATTTTTATACACTCCATCAGTTTTAAATGATATTTTACAACATTTCAAGACTTGAAACAAGTTTCCAAACCCAATTTCAATGTGACATTCTCCTAAGAGCAGCTGTAGGTTCACATTGATGGTGTATGACTGTGTTAGAGATTTGCATTGATTGTAAAAAATATTCTTGTATCACTTGAGAATTTTTATTGATGTATTATTCTAAAATAATGTGTACCATGACTTTAAAATATTTAACACATCTTCATAACCTTGCTTAGAGCTCAAAATACCATGACTGTAAGTGGGAGTAAGTAGAGAGATAATTGTGTTAGATTTTTCTTCATTGTAACTCCATTGATGCCAAATTTTTGAGACTAATATTTAGATGAGAGGTGATTTAAATGAAATATTATAGGTGAAAAAATCATATCCTCTTTATTTTGAAACCACTATAGGAAAGGAAAACCTCTATTATTGATAAACTTGCATGCAACTCTATTGATGTTCCAACTAGCAACTTGAGATGTTTGAATCATCAAGGATTTGATTAAATACTAAGAATTTATGAGAAAATATCACTTGATCAAGTTGATATGGAATAAGGAGGAGGAGATACATAATCCCTCTAACCCAGGTTTTGCTCTAAAATTGATCAAATGGGCCTTTCATAAGGACAAGAAGGAAAATAGGTTTAATTCCATAAGTACCTTCTTGGGAGGAAATAAATGATGAAAAAAATTGGAATAATTCCTATTTGAAATTTAAAATTACCCCTAAAACCATTATTTATTATTGAATTATGAAGTGAAGTAATAAAAGAAAACTTGGACACTATCTGGATGAGTACGCCATCTAGACACCCCTAACTTGTTAGCAATTATTTATAAATATGGGGAAATTAAATAGACCATAAATGCCAAAAAAATGGAAGGAAATTAGGGTAACTATCAAATCCAAAAATATTTTGGCTGAAATATCTCTCTCCTAACCTTACCAAGTGAAAACTTGAGGCTCTCCTAGAGTTATCCAAAACTACCTAAAATGATTTTTTTTAGCATGAAGAACCAGAAGCCTAAATAGGAAATACAAAACTTGGAAAATAATTTTTATGCTATAAGTGACCTTTTATTCCTTTTTGAAACCTTATAGAATGCCTAGACCTTCATTAATTTTAAAAAACCTATTCATGCCTAGTTTGTAGCTAATAGGTTTTCCTTACCTTTGCTGTTTCTTATGATGTAATATGATTTTAGAGGCCTATGAGAGAATATTTGGGACACCATGGATTCCTAAATATTAAAATTTATCCCCTACATCAATCAAAATATCCAAAAATTTATTTTACCAAAGCTCCAAAAGGCTCCAAAATGCATCCTTTTACTTCCAAACTCCTGTCCTCCACTCCAAATTACTTAAAATGGCCTTGAACATGTATAAAATGGTAAAAAAACCATAATTATGTGGGATGAATTCAAAACCATTTTGAATTCCTCAAAAAGTTACTTTTTCACTTAAAACTTTTATTTTGAGGACCCTTAAGTCATCTAATGCACTTTTGGGGGTCTTTTGGGCATAATAGCTTCTCTAAGGATTGTTTTTGACTCATTATAATCTATGACACTTTTTTTAAATATAATTCATGCCCATGAATGCTTGAAAACCATGGAAATATGTTGGTTCCTTCACTTGTAGTTATAGACTTGTTTCTAGGCCTTTTTCTCAAAATCTCTAATTCACCTTAAAACTTGCTTAAAGTGATTAAAAATATTACAAGTGACATGTGGTAGGGTCATGAGGTTTGTATCCTCTTTCCAAAATTTTATCACCCACTTACTAATAAGTCTACTTAGCTTCTCACACCATACCAAGACCTCCCAAGATACTGCACTGCATCATCAAGTCAGGACTAGATAAAGACTAATCATGGGGTTAGAAGGTTAATGAATGGTCCAAGAGAATGGCCTGATCCATCTAGGTAAAATTTTCATATGTAGGCCAATTTTTTCCATGAATCCCTAGACACTTATGGCTAGACAATTTTTAATTCTCTTTATAAATTCACTATGAACCCCATAACCAAGCTAAAGATAAATTTTATAATTACAACTACATAAATAGGTAAGCATCATATCCTAACTCTAATAGAATTTAAAAATATAGATTTATGAATAATAACAATCACATGGATATTTTAGTCAATTCTATAGTCAAATAGGTCAAAATTACTCTTAAGGCTACAAAGGTTCAATAGGGCTAAATAGGCTACAAAATAACTCTAGAATAAATGCCCAGATAAATGTTTACACTATTATAGTAAAAATTCAAATTTGTATGATAAAATCATCACAATTTTTTTTCTTTTTAGAACATAGATAACTAAAATGAAGAAAAGGAATTCTAACCCAAACAACCCTTAACGATATTTTCTGTCATACCTAAAAAACAATGACAAATAGGATTCAAAGAGGACTCACCAAAAATACCAAACAAAGCTAAAAAATAAATAAAAAAGGTTAAAAATGAATAAAAAGATCAAAATAATAGGTTAAATTTTTTATATTCAATAAACATTTAACTAAATGATTATTACAACACCCATTCTAGAGCAACTTTGCATATTAAAATCAAAACTGTAGATTTTTTTTGAATAAATTTAATTTGGAAAGGGGGTCACTAAAAATAGAAAATGGAAATAAAATATGAAACCAAAGGATCCTAAATTTATATTAAGATAAAAATATTTTAAAACATTTTTTTTCTAATTGAGCCCATTTCTAACCACTTATTGGATGTAAAAATTAGTAAGGTAAAAAGGATTTTCCCTACGAAAGTCTTTTGGAACCAAGATACCATTTTAGATCATATGAGACAAAATTAATTTAAATACCATAAACCAATTATATTATCTAATAAGAATTTTGATAAAGACTGAAATTCTAATTTAGACCACTTTAGCTATTTTTAAAACCTGATTTTTGAAGGACAACTATAGGCTTAAAACATGCATAAATTCTTACCACTACAAAAATAATTTAGCTAATTGAATTATTCAATTTTCAAAAACATTTGATTCATTGTATTAGGATTAAAATTGGTTTGTTAATTACACCCAATAGGATAATGCTAACATTTGAGCTTGAGGAAGTGGAATGTTTGCTTACCGTTTAACTATCTAATACTGGGTTATACTTTAGCTTGCTTGTCACAAGGTTGATTCATTTAACTCATTATCTTGTGTCATTTATTAAGCATTTCAACATTCAAGCAAGCTAATGTAATATCTTATGCTCAATAACAATATTTTTTAGGTTGTTAAATCCTCTATGGATTTATTATAACCTACGAGTATATAACAAACCCAAAACTATATTCTTAGAGCTATTACTAGTTTTAATTATCAAGTTACATCTTTATGATTAAGGGAGATTGTATTACATAATGAGTTAATATAAGTCTATGGTTTTATATATTCATCCCTACATAAGAATGCTATTTATAAAATGACATGACATCATGATAAAGAAATAATTTATAAGATTCAAAAGACTGATGATTCATGGAGTAACAAAGAACTCTTTTGTTGTAAACCAAGATACATTACTTTTATTTCAATTACTTAATGATAACATTACACATGTATGGAGTACTCTAAATACATACACCACTACGTGTAACTATTAAACATTACATCAAGTATTTACAATCACCTAAAGCATATCCTAAGTTATAGGTTTGGATTACAACCACCTCTTTACAAATCAAGAAATAATAACTAAGACATATCCACAATATCATTTTTAAATTAAATTTTACAACACAACATATATTAATTCCTTGTATTCTAACTAACATTGGTAATCACCAACCTGTAGTATGAAATAGTCAATAAAAAGGGGTCAACTTATGCTGAGAAAGAGACTTATCTCTCATAAATAATTTATTTTTCTAAATTAATGGAAAAATTAATTAAAGATTGAAGCAATAAAACATAACATATTATGATAAGTTAAATACTAAACACCAAGAAGGGCTGATCTTATCAAATCAAGATTATCTAAATGTTACCCAGGCTTATCATTAAATTGATATAGATAATTACCATTTTATTAAAATAATAACACAAAATACCAATACAAAATGCTAAATAATCAAATTACACTGACATGAATAGTAATACCATAGTAAAGGGATTATACAACATTATAAGTACATTAGATTTTTGATCTCCACTCTAGGTGTGTACAAGAAAATAGATAAATCCTTCACATTGGTCTCCATTCACAAATTTATCTAATTTTAATACAAAGAGCTAACTCATCCCATACCTATTAAGTGAGAACCAATATTATCAATGTTTCGAAGGTACCTGGGAAGAGAAAGAGAGAGAGAGAGAGAGAGAGAGAGAGAGAGAGAGAGAGAGAGAGAGAGAGAGAGAGAGAGAGAGAGAGAGAGAGAGAGAGAGAGAGAGAGAGAGAGAGAGAGAGATTTTTATTTGTTTTTATTTTTTTAAAATAAATAAAATTAATATGAAAAGATAATTATGCTATTGTAATATATATATATATATATATATATATATATATATATATATATATATATATATATATATATATATATATTTTACATATATATACCCACACATATATATTTTTTAAACTAGAATTTATTAATTTCTAATTTTGAAGCGTGAATGGAAAATATATCTGGTAGTTGAAAGATATATATATATATATATATATATATATATATATATATATATATATATATATATATATATATATATATAGTTTTATCACAAGCAAATAACTAGATTTATTAAACCAAATCATAACTAAAACACACCCCAATTTAATCTACTCATTAATTTGGAAAAAATTAAGGATTTAAAAATAACAAACCCCTTGCCTATTTCATTGAATCTCCTTTATTCATTATCTTTCATCTCTCCTTTATCCTCCATCTTCATTCTTCATTCTCCCACCACCCATTTTTCTCCCTTGGCAAAATCTCCAAAATAACTCATCTCTTTATTAGGTTAACTTTTTATTGGAAGACAATTCTTGTATATTATTTTATTTTATTTTTTAGGGTTAGATTTTCCACTCCTATATTTAATTTATTTGTGTGTTTTTAAATATATTTATTTTTAATTTGATTAAATTAATTATTACATTGATAAAATTAGGTAATTGAATATATTAAATTTATTGCAAAACTAGTAATACTATTTTAGTTTATATTAACATATAAATAAAATCATACAAATACATTATTAATATGTATAAATATTGAAATATAAATATTTTATTCAAACTTATTAAGACCCCTAGATCTCTCCTTCCCCTCTTGCCTCCCACTTCTCCTAGAAAACTTTGATGGAAACCTTTAAAGCCACCTTTGGCAACAAGGTTATGGTTTACTAGGTCCTATCTAATAGTAGAACTAAGTGGGTGATTTTACCCAAGGTATCTATCAGTGAGGAAACCAATATGGAAATTACCAAACTCAATTACCATATTTAGAAAATTCATATAGCTCTGTTCCTTGATGAAGATTTCCTTATTTGGATGGTAGAAGACAACAAAGAGTATTTGATCAAATTAGTTTTTTTGGAGAACCTATCTCAAGTGGAGGATTGTTCCTTTTGAAAAAATATTTGGGTCAAATACCTCACTCCCAAGATGAAAATTTTGTTCTGGCTAACATCCCATAATATAATCCTCATAGTTGATAATCTAGAAAAAGAGGAATGACCATCCCTAATAGATGTGTCCTTTGTAACTTTGCATTAGAATTTATGAATCATCTATTCCTTGAGTGCTCATTTAGAGCCCATATCTAGAATCAACTTATCCAATGTTTCTACCTCTTAAGGGTCAAATCCAACTCTATCTTGGACCTTAGAATCCAATGAAAATCCCCTTGAAAGCTCCCCTCCTTGGCCTTTCTTTGGTTCCTTACCATCCCCAATTTCTATTAGATCATTTAGACCAAACACAATGCCTACATTTTTGGTTGTAAATGATCCAACCTCTCAAATTCATTCAATCATATTATCTCTACCATTATGAAGACTTGGTAGATAGTGGTTATGAATGATAAAATGAGAGATTCAGAGGTAGAATAGGGTATTTTGGATAAGTATAACCTCACTTCCCTCTCCTAAACCCTTCCAAAAAGAAAACACATGAAATGGGATTTCCCCCTGATGGATTGGCTAAAGCTTAACTTAGACAGAGCTTCAAAATGAAACCTTGGTGGGGTAGGGGAGGAAGTGTCATTAGGTATGATTCTATAAAGGAAATTGTTGAATAGGTCAGACCCATGAGAATATGAACTAATCATGTCATGAAAACCTTGATAGCCCTTTGGGGCATTTAACTTATGGCCCAACTGAACATTTTGAAGTTGGCCATTGAAGGTGACTCACTCAACATCCTTAATACTCTCACAGGGAAAGTCCAACCCTCTCCACCATCAATCAAATTATTACTAATGCCAAATACCTCCTCCCTTGAGATTTAACTATATCTCACATATTTTGCAAATGTAACAAGGTGGAAGACACCTTGGAAAACTTATGAGTATTTCTTATGGACTTAAACACATGGAATAGACCCCACAACTTACCCCGTATACCCAACCCTTAATTATAATGCAAATATTCTAAATTTGTAGTCTAGTAGTAAAGAAATACGTGGGAACTCTAATCATGATTTGTAAAAGGCTTAATTCCACTTTGTGTCATGATAAAAAAATGAATTTTAAACTCAAATATGTAAGACATCATTTCAAAAATTTAATTCTCAATGATAGGGGAGTAAAAATAAACATTGGTATTTTGCCTAGCTATTTAGCCAATGACAACCTGAAACATAGTTACAAAAATAATAATAAAATCATGGAGAGAGATAGGGATGAATGTAATCCAATTTCATGCACACAAGTCTAGACCAACCATAAATTCTAGAGGAAGCTATGGAAAGGTGGCCTAATAGAATTCATGTTAAGGATTGAATGGCATGATGAGATTATTGTCATATATTTGGTCATAAGATGGAAGCAAAGGTAGGTGACATTTAGAGGGGACATAATGGATTTTTTTAAAGAACTCATAGGGGAAGTAACTGGCATGTCATGTAAGGGAATGAAGACCTTAAAATATAAATGGTGTATGCAAGAGCTAATGTAAGCCTTTTTCCATTCTAACACAGTCTAGCACATGGGAAAGAAGGGCTTCCCTTGGGCCAACCTTTCATGAAGATGCCCTAAAATATGCCTGTAAGTAATGTGATATCATAATCTTGAAGGTAAATTCACCCACATATTCTCATAATAATTTTTATTGCTAAATCACTTTAAAGGCCATAGGATTAACCTATCATACTTTTTGATCATGTCTCTCAAAGTAATACTTATAACCTTTCAGGAAAAACTCTCTATGGATATTATCTATCAAGGGATAATATTTCTTCTCACTAAATGGGTGACCCCGACAAGAAGTTAGGAAATTCATTTGATGGAAAGTAGTAGAGAGAAAATATCTGATAAGGTCATCTATATGGAGGTCAAAATAAGGGATGCCTCAATTTACACTTGCTTGACTCTATGGGAGGAAAAGAGGAAGGAAAAGAGAAAGGCTCATGACCCTTCTCCCCGATAGAAGAGCCTTAGTAAGAAGGCCAATAGGATCCTTCAATTCAAACAAGATATAGATAACCCTAAATTAAAACTTCATAAACTCAAGGTGGTCAAAGTTTGGAGGAAGGATGAGGACCCCACCAAACTTTCAAAGGGCATTGGAAAAAAATGTTGAAGACCCAAGAAAACTTGTAGAGACTAGGCAGATAGATAGTTTCTTATATGGATCAATGAAACAACACAAAATAAGATATTGATGACTTAAGGTAGGGGAATGGGGAATGATAGATGATATGAGGGGCTAAAATTGAGGGTACCTGCAAAGGAAAGGAGGTAATCACTAGCACCCTAAGGGATTATAACACTAAAAGAGACAAAGCTTTGATATAAAATTTTATAGGCACAATGGGACATAACAAAACCATAATGAGAGGCCAAAGGTCTATAATAAGAGGAATGTTAAGAAATAATGCAAAGAAATTGGTGGGTAGTAGCATGGAGGAAAATCAATTTGAATAAATTTAGTAGAGTGTTTTATTTCGCTAGTTTGGTGTAGTTATCATTTGGCTAAACTTTTGCTAAAGGTCTATACATTTTAGGTCATGTGGGTCATCTTTCCTTTTGTTTTGTTTTTTTTACTATACTGAACTATGGTTTTTTAGGTCCTTGTAAAACTTTATCTTAACTAATCAAATAAAAAATATGCACATTAATTTATTTAATCCATTTATCTACATAATACTATGTTAACATACATATATTTATATAAATATGTATTTATATATAATATTATTTACACCCATTATTAAATATTACTTGGGATCGCTCACAATCATAACTATGTTATTATTCATATTATAAAAGTAGATTTTGTCATCGAACACCACGAAAGATACAAGTCAAATAATTGGAACCAACTTAACATAACATGACCACTTGACAGGTTCAATCAATGTGTTTGAATTAACACCAATCCATCCAATAGATAACCTAGCAAAAGTGACTCATCAAAATAAAAAACCGTAGTAAGGTATAAATTTCACATTAAACAATAACATGAATTATTGTTAGCATTAAATACACACACTTTAATGTTGTCTTATATGAGTTGCAAAAAATTGGGTTTTGTGTTACCATAACAAGGTAAACAAAAATAAGACTAAAAAATAACTAGAAGACATCTTGCTCACACATCATGCACATGGACACACTTGACACATTGATAATCTAAATGATGTCTCATCATTGATAAAACATTGAAGATTTTGAGAAGGGTATTACATTCATCCCATTGAAAAAGGCTTCATTCTTGATGCTCTTAAAATTAAAAAAAACATGTAGTGGAATCCACCATATTTTCCAATTATATTAATACACTATTGATCAAACCCTCATGATATTTAAAAATTCAAGTAGCTACTCTCTAAAAAATCATAAAAAGCGATAACCCAAATGCTATTATCAATACTCTGATATGCTAAAACATAAGTTCCTATTCCAAATAACAATGTGTCATCTTATGGTACAATATGGATAAGAAAGATAGTGTCAAAACATGGAACCGATGTAATTACTGTGATACCACTTAACTATGCAATGCTGAGCTAACTATTAACTAAAACATACTACCATGTTATACCTACTAAAAAAAATATCATAACTCTTAAGAATTTCCATATATCATATTCAACATCAAATGATATTATGAACTATCAAGATCACTAAACAAGTGTATAATTATTGATCCACCATAAGACAATATTATATCCACTATACAACAAACAATAATGAAATGACTACCAAGTCATTTAAGAAAGCATATAATTCTAAAATAATATCAAGAATGCATTAGTGTGAAAACAATAATAGTCTCCATCAACTGCATCAACAATAATATCTCATCAAACCTCCTTAGACCTCCTAAAACTACTCAGACCTCCCAAATAAATGGCCATTATATATATATATATATATATATATATATATATATATGTATGTATATATATCAATACCATATTTGGTGGTTGTAAAAGATGGTGTCACAATCCTATCTCACATAGGTTCCCATCTCAACCCAATAGATTTTTCAAGCTAATTATTCTCTCCCACATAGTGTACACTATGCACACACACACACACACACACACACACAAACACATATATATATAGTAAACAGATGAACCGATATTAGTCAAAAACTAAAATGTCATAATAATTTTGAATAACCAAATGTCAATAAGTCAATAAAATTAGAAAAATAATTTAGAAAGTCATAAATCAAGATCAAAAGAATTTAATGCCAAAAATAAAACAAGTCCAAGTCACAATTATCAAGTCATCAAAATAAAGAAACTTAAATTCAATTACAAATAAATGTAAATCCATTTACTTCAAGTTCAATAAAATAACTTATAAATGTTCAAAACTCTAAAAGAATAATTAAATGCAAATTCAAGTTCAAGGACTAGTGTTGGTTCTCAAAGTAAAATTGAAAAAATCACATTACTCAAACTATATGACTATAAAATTCACCCGAGGGGATAAGGAATCAATAAAAATCAATCACCTCCTAGAGGTGAGAGAATAAAATAAGCTCGACTACCTCCCTTAAGTAGGAGAAAACATCACATCATCCTCCATATATCTCCTAAAAAGAGAAACATGATTACCTCCTAGCGGTAATAAAGTAAGACTCGACTAACTCCTAGAGGTAAGAGAGAGAATAAAAATAATAATCCTCCTTATGCCTCTTGGTAACAAGTGTTGATGTAACTATATATAAATAGATCAAGTGTGAACCTCATGTCTGGAACCTAGTGCCAAAAGTATCCCAAGAAATCTACCAACTATTCCAAAGTCTCTAAATCAACTGATATACAAGTCTCTCATCAAATAATGTGTCATTTTTTATTGTTTCACTTAACTCAAATAATTTCCTATAAAAAATATGATATTCAATCTTGTTTGTCTTGTTCGAATGTAAATTAAATAATTTATGTCGATAACTTTCATGTAATGTCACTAATGCAAAGATCTTGATAGTTTCACTATCATAATTAGATCACAAGGATTAATCATTGTTCCATCTCAATTAACATGTAAAAATTAGAGTAATCATATATATTAGAAAACTATACTAACACTTACAACCAATATTCCATGTTAAAATGAACACCCAAATAAACTGTAATCACATTGCACATGGTCATTTCAAAAGAAAACTAATTATCTTACTATCTCATAGGCAAGTAGGTACATTTGTTATTAATAATGAAGAGGGGGATACAAAAGAAATATTTCAAGACCTTACCTATACACTAACTCTTGAATCACTAATGGTTACACGCAAGGTTAAAACTACTTAACTCAAAGATAGGGGTAAAACTTACAACACTCTTGTTTAACACATAAAGCATCCAAACCATAATAGGTACCATTTGTAAATATAAAAAAAACCATTCACAAGATTAATAATTCACTAGGGTTAACTAAATTCCATAAACACAACAACATAGAATAAGGCCTCTTTATAACCTCATGACTTATGCTTAATCAATATGATCAACAAAACACTAACTAGAGCATACTAACTTAGAGCTACTACTACTAATACTTTGATTTAAAAACAATCAATTTTATCACAATGTTAACAATAGACACATTTAACTATAAGATTCATATTCACTAAATGAGCTAATACATAATCATTATAATTATAAGGGAAATAAATTAAAGTAGGTATTTAACACGCACAAACATATATACATACAAATTTTCTCCATATATAGTTATTTTGTACCAAGGAATAACAAAAAATGACCAACATAAACATTTGTTAATGAGAGATAAGATTAATAAAATCAACAAGAGTTTAACATTCCATCATTCAATTCACTTCAGGATCCAATGGTCTATAGTGTCTACATATTCCACCATAATAACAAGAAAATAATAAGTAAGTTCTCTCTAACAGGATGCTCCCACCAATGGAGTGAATCTAGTAACCCAAATTTAGTGATTCTCAATGTAGTCCATGTTTGGAAATATGTACATTCTCACAGTGTCATTTCACTTGTACACATGTGATAAAAATTGTAGAATGCATGTAGTGAAACACCAAACACTCCAAAGTCCCCAATGTTTAACTATGCTCTCATACCAAAATATAATGCCCAAAATTTACATCTCAAGCACACAAAAAACCATATCAATTTTTTTAACACTCCAAAGAAGGCACTAACTCATATGCATATAAGGACACTAATACTAACATGGCATATAAACTTAAACAAACACAAAATATATTATCACTGCAAAGTTGTGATGCAATTGGTTACACTTCAATCTACTACACAAGGTAACATGATCAAAAAGTCAAGGCTTAAAAATAACTTAAATCAATTATTAGTGATTTGGGTGCCATCAATTTAACACAACATTAATTCCAAATGATTAGAAGGCATACCCAAACACTTAAGGCTAGACATGTTTTAATTCTCTTTATAAATTCACTATGAACCCCACAACCAAGCAGAAGATAAATTTTAAAATTGCAACTTCACAAATAGGTAAAGATCACATCCTAACTCTGGTAACATTCACTAATATATATTTGAAAATAATAACAATCACATGGATAAAAAATTCAATGCTACAGTCAAATAGGTCAAAATTACTCTTAAGGCTACAAATGTTCAATAGGCTAAATAGACTATAAAACAACTCTAGAATAAATACACGGACAAAGGTTTACACTATTATAGGTAATGGATCAAATTTGTATGATAACATCACCAAAATATAAGTATTATTTTATAACATAGATAAATGAAATGAAAAAAATGAATTCTAACTCAAACAACACTTAACAATATTTTTTGTTGTACCTAGAAAACATTGACAAATAGGGTTCAAGGAGGACTCACCATAAATATCAAAAGGAGTCAAAAACCAAATAAAAAAGGTTAAATATGAATAAGAAACTCAAAATAAGAGGTTATAATTTTTATATTCAATAAAAGTTTAACTATATGATTATTACAACACCCATTTCAAAGCAACTTCGTAGTTTAAAATCAGAATTGTAGGAAATTTCTAAATAAATTTAATTTGGAAAGGGGGTCACTAAAAATAGTAAACATAAATAAAATATGAAACTAAAGGATCATAGGTTGATATTAAGGTATAAATATTTTAATTTTTTTGTATTTTGTTTTTTTGTTTTTAATTGAACCCATTCATAACCACTTATTAGACATCGATTCCAGAGTGCATTTGCTAGACAATCAACAAGGTGAAAAGGATTTTCCCTATGAAAGTCTTTTGGAATCGAGGTACTGTTTTAGATTGAGTGAGTTAAAAATTATTGTGGTAACATAAAATAATTTTATTAACTAGAGATAATTGTGATAGTAACTCAAATTCCAATTTAGACCACTTTAGCTATTTGTAAAACTCAATTTCTAAAGGACAACTATAGGTTTAAAACACACAAAAATTCCTACCACTAGGAAAATAGTTTAGTTAATCAGATTATTCAATTTATGAAATGTTGATTCGTTATATTAGGATTATGATTTTTTTATTAATTACACCCAAGATTAAAATGCTAATAGTTGAGATTGAGTAAGTGGAATGTTTGCTTACAGTTTAGTTGTCTAATACTAGGTTACACTTTAGTTTGCTTGCCATAAGGTTGATTCATTTAACTTATTGGCTTGGTTAATTTATTAAGAATTTTGACATTAAAGGAAGATAATGTAATATCTTATGTTGAATAATAATCCTTTTTAGTTTTTTAAAGCCTTTATGGATTCATTATAACCTATGAGTATATAAAAAACCAAAAACTATATTCTTAGAGATATTACTAGTTTTGATTATCAAGTTAAGTCTTTATGATTAAGGGAGCTTGGATTACATAATGAGTTAATATAAGTCTATATTTTTATAAATTCATTCCTACTTAAGAATTTTATTTCTAGAATGGAATGACATCATGATAAAACAATAATTTATAAGATTAAAAAAACTAACAATTCATAGAGTA
>JARHVA010006271.1:82500-122500 GCA_037957365.1 Torreya grandis | reverse complement strand
TTATGCTGATATGTAATTTTACCCTCTTTACTCACCTTTTTAAACCATTGTGGAATAATATTACATAATTTGTTGACATATCTTATTTTGACTATCGGTGGAATCACATATATGTATGTGTAAAAATGAAACCTAATGATTAAACCCTAACATTGTTTTCTATTTATAAACAAAATATAAAACAAACATATCCTCTTTAAATAATAATATTGTTGTGTGATTGGGATCTATATGTATAAGTGAAAATTTTCAATTATATTATGTAGTTAACTTATACTTATGTAAATGTGTGCATACTTGTGATGTACTTTGTGCTTATGTGATCCATATGGAAATATTATTTAGAATAAAACTCATTCAAATAAACATGTAACACCTATGTGAAACTATTATGTAGTGTGATTATTGAATTGGTAATATGGTATTGTGTTGTGTAACCCTACATCATTACTCTATTGATTGAGTATTGATGCAAGTGTGAGTTTGAGGGAGAAATTGATCACTTGTATATAAATTGAACAATATATTGGGATAAAAAGTAGAGTTTTAAGTTATTAAGGCTGAAGAACCATTTTTAACTTGTACACAAGTGTACATCTTGGGTATGTAACATTGGTTAGTGTTATTACTACTATGCAATTCTTGACTCAACCCTTAGTGGTTAGAGAAAGAAAAACCATTATGAGTACCACATTATGTTGAGCCTTATGTAAAAGATGATACTATTT
This sequence comes from Torreya grandis, assembly GCA_037957365.1. Lineage (NCBI taxonomy): Eukaryota > Viridiplantae > Streptophyta > Pinopsida > Cupressales > Taxaceae > Torreya > Torreya grandis. The sequence continues at coordinate 121,772 of JARHVA010006271.1, read as the reverse complement.
TTCCATTGCTCTTCACCCCAACAAGAAAATGGAGGCTTAGATGATAATTAATTTATGTCCTTCTCCCCAGGGTGGGTTCCTAAACCACATGGTGTAAGTAATGTAGATTTTTTGTGATATTGTTATGTTGAAAATTTATTTTAAGTTGATTAGAAATTTAAGTTTATTTCAAAAACAACACTTTTTTTCTTTCTTTAGAAATTGGATTGTTAAGGTTATTTAACCTTTTATTAAGTTATTTTTGTTTAGCTTATGAAGTTTTGTTCATTTTAATTATAATGCTCTTTTGTATCTACTTAGCCTTAAATAATTTTATTAATTTGATTTTTTTAAATTTTTTAGTTGTTCAATGATTAGAAATGTTGGTTGATTGTGTGTTGTAATGTTAAATTTTGTTTCACTTGTGTTAGTATAGGGAAGAAGATAACTACTTATGGGAAAAGCTATAGGGTTGATATGAGAACTTGTATGGGTAGGTTTATGACACAATCATTCCCTCACTAGATGTGGTTATTTAATACATGATTTATCTAAAGTAATTTATTTTTTATTTTAATTTTTCCATGAAATGGAGCTCAATATTGTTCAATATTGCTTAAATTTTTTTAATATTGCTTAAACTTTTTTAATATTGCTTAAAATTAATTAGTGTGATATTAAAAAATGTACTTTCACCATAGAATGACACTCAAATTTTGCTCAAGATGATCATAAAACATATTTTCACTTGTTTACACATGCTTTAGATTAGAGATTTTTTTTTATCAGTTGATCTATGATGGAACTCTGAGTATAATTTTTCCACTAACAGAATCTTTAAGAGGAAATTGACACCATCTACTTGTTTCTTTTGAAATATTTAAAATAATTTTAAAATATGATTTATAATAATTAACAACATTAATAAAATTATGAATTATAGTAGGAAATAAATATTTTAGACCTTAAGAACATAAATGTCATGATCCAATAATTGTGCACCCTGACCTGATTACTTAGATGATTGTTTTAGCATGAAAATAGCTAATTACTACACTCCTTACATAGTTAGACTACATTATTGTTACGATAATGTAATATTTGGATTCATGTTGGTATAGAGTATGTGTATAATAGATGTTACACTTCCTTATTAGATAGATTTTATTATCAGATCTTAATGCTATGATGTAAGATTTTAGGTTGATGCATTTACTATGTTTATGATTCTATACTTGATGATGTAATTTATCATGTTTATAGTTCTACATTGGTGATGTATAAATTATGGGATATACTTGATGTTGATTCAATTCATTAATGTTTATCATTTTATCAAATTTTTGATTAGATACTGCTGATGGATCTACTTGGTGGTTATAGGTACTAACTATGGGCTAGGTTGGATGTTGGCATCAGCTTTTGGGGTAGCAAGAGTAGTTATAAGTAGTCAAAATGGATTATAACATGTAACATGGTACTCTTGTTTTTTATCATATTTTTAGTCTATTGAGTCATGTGTGAGTTCAAACTTGAACTTGGTCTACTTATCATTTTTGGTTTTATTAGTCGATAGTTCTATGTTGGATTATCTTAATTTTAGCATGTGCATCTTTATGTTTTATATGAAATTTTGATTGTCCTTGTCATTTCACTTTACTCTTTTAGTAATTTCAAGCTCCATGCTTGCAAGGTAGTCTTGAATGAATCAAATCATAATATAATATTATGGGTGGTTATGGCCTTTGATGTGGCACACTCCTATTCTATTGCTCACCTCAATGTAATTGTAAGATAATCCTTTTAGTATGAGTATGTTATAAACAAACACACACACACACACACACACACACACACACACACACACACACACACACACACACACACACACACACACCTATATAAAAGTGTATATAATTATATATAAATGTATATAATTATACACGCATAGATGTAATTATAAATATATACATACATACATATATATATATATATATATATATATATATATATATATATATATATATATATATATATATATATATATATATATATATATATATATATATATATATATAGACACACACGCGCGCGCGCACACACACACACACACACACACACACATCATGTAAATGTGTGTGTGTGTGTGTGTGTGTGTGTGTGTGTGTGTGTGTGTGTGTGTGTGTGTGTGTGTGTGTGTGTGTGTGTGTGTGTGTGTGTGTAATTAAATATACAGATATATGTATTCATTTATATATTCTTGTTGATGCATTTATTTATGGGGAGCCATGTTGGCATGGTATGGAAGAATGGGCCTTGGAGTTGGCATAGGAGGAGGGAGGATGTAGACTAGATAGGGAAGATTATGATGGAAAAGGGATGTGAAGTAGGTGAATGATGTCAAGAAAAACAACAAAGAAATAATAAAGGCATTGAATAAAAGGAATAATGGAATGACAAAAGGGAGTGGAGCATGAAAGACAAAGAAAATAAAAGAGTGTAAGCACATAATAGGGGAGACACATTGAAGATGAGAAAAGAGAAAACATAGGGGGCATTGGGGGAGAGGAGTAAGGAAAGAGGAAGGGAAAGGGTGTGTTAGAGAAGATATAAAGTGGAAGGTAGAAAACAAAAAGAATGATATACATGGGGTAAGAAGACATAAAGGAGAGAAAATAATGCAAGGATGACATAGAAAAAGGTGATAATACTTTATTGTCTTTTCAAATGCATTTTGAATGGGTAAGTTGACCTAACTATAGTTCTGGCTAGTTTACTTTGGAACAAATAATGTAGACATTTTCCCTTTCCTTTCCTCTCTACAAGTACCATGATTTGGGCCATTTAGGAATCTACTATTAAAAAAGGTGTATTTTTTACTATTACATTCTTGGACTAGACAACGTGTGTGTGTGTGTGTGTGTGTGTGTGTGTGTGTGTGTGTGTGTGTGTGTGTGTGTGTGTGTGTGTGTGTGTGTATTTGTAATGGTTGAGTTTGCTAATTCTTGATTCTGGTAAGTAATGTATGTGGATGTATTCAAATCTCAATGCCTTAACCTCTAAAAAATCCAAGACTGAGTTCTTTTAGGGATTTGTAAACTCTGTATGTTAAACTAGAAAGCCCTACCCTATTCTTGTGATTACATATATAAGGGAATCAATTTATAAATTATATTATGTGAAATGACTTGGGATCTAATTAAATATCTAAAACAAACTAATATTACCAATATAAATTCCTATTTTTAAAATAAATCAACATGGTTAATCTATCAACCCTCACCTATGTTTATGGAACCTAGTTCTTTTATCGACCCCTGGAATAAAATATGAATGATTTAGATGCCTCTTATGTAGGTAACATGTGACTTTTAATTTACATTATCATGAGTATTATAATTCTCTTGAATAAAAATAATTGATGAGAGACTCATATTAATTTCATGGGAAAATTTCACCAAATGGTTTATCTTCAGATTTAACTAGCTGGGAAATATAGTGCATTGGTGGATAGAACTTTGATGTGTATGTATGCTTTTATAATTTGAAAATAGACCTAAGAAAACTATTAAATTTTTATATTCATTTTCCCTAATGTGGAAGGTTGATTTGGGTTTTAATTCCCAAATAGCCGAGTTGTTATTGAAAATTGGTTGTTTAATCTTAAATAATAGTGCTTGGGATTTTTAGCTTGGTCTGGCCACATTCAGTATTCAGAGACATAGTTTTTCCCCAAGGATGTGCATCGATTGATGATAAATTTTATATATTTAAATTATGTAAAATTCTTATGGCCAGGGTAAGTTCAATGTTTTATTTCTTTTATTAATTTTTATTTTGATTCCTTGCATAAGTTGATTGGACAAAATTACCTTATTATGGTTTGACAAAAATCCTCAATGTGTTTTATCGAGTGATTAAAGGTTGTTGTGTCTTAATATCATGTCATGTGTTTTTATGTATGGATGGGTGGGGGAAGCATGAGTGCAACCCTGGTAGGATTGCCTTCACTTTAAAGGTTTTCATTGTGATTAAGCAAAACTATTTAAATGGCCTATAGTTCTATTAACTCTTATGGACCTAATTTTAATCTTCAAGGATCATATGAGGATATGAGACCTCATGATGATCCCCTAAATTTATTATATCAGTTTTTATCATTTAAATCATGTTATTAATTGAATTCTTACTAAGATCTTTAATTTTTATCATTTATGGGATTTGTTGGTGTTGTTGGTGACCAAGGTTAATGCATCATCAAAGCTTTATTTGTTGCCTATTTCGATCCTCAAATCGATTCTAATATATAATTGATTATGGTTTCAATTGTTTGATGGAACACCTATCTCATTTCCAATTTTCCATGTTTGGTTGTGTTTCTTGATTTCTATGTTTGGTTAAGTCACTTGTTTTCCATGCTAGGATGAGTTTAATTATTAGGCCTTTACTTGGTTGAATGTAATTGCAAGTTTTAAGTGATACTCTCTAGTCTTCTTATGCCTATATGGAGTGTACCTAGGTGGTGACTATGCCTTGTGTTGGTGCTATGTTAATATGATGTGATGTCTATTGGTTTAGTACCCAACTTACTCAGAACTATCTCCTTGACCCTATTTGCGAAAACCATCATCTAGATTATGGTTGGGGGTGATGAGGGCCACCTATGGAAGGCTCATAGGGTTGGTTGGGAGGGATTGTACTAATTGGTTTTTACTTCTCTAGACTTGGATGACTTCATGGATAGGTATGATGTATTTGGCAATATTATTCACATGTTGTTTTTCATCCAGCATGAATACTAATTGCAGTTATGATTGCATCCTTTGTCTTTCAGATTAGTTACAGTCAACTCTTGTCATGTTAACCTTGTGTATGTTAGAGACCCTTTAGAATTCAAGAATTTCAAGCTCATGTTGTTGAGTGTGATGTATTTTTTAGGATCTCCCATATAGTTCTAAATTCACTCTTAGATGTACTTGGGTTTTACCTTGGTGTTAATTGAATATTCCTTGGTTATGCTATAGTGTCACACCACATTAGTATTATTGTTGATTATTTATTATGGTGATTTATATCTAATCCTTCCTGTAGTTATAACTGGTAATTTGGTTTGATACACTAGTATGGAAATGTTTCATTATACCATCTTATAGAATTTTAACCATGATCATATGTTATAAACTACCATGATTTTTTTATTAATGATGGTTTGGGCAAGGAGTTACTTATGTTATGTTTGAGCATAATTGAGCTTTAGATTTGGAGTGATAATTATTTACCAAATGCTAATGCTATGTTAGTGGATTTCCTATACTTATGCTATATTAGAGAATTGCCTTGTTATTCATGCTAAGGAATATATGATATGTGATGTTGTACACACTTTAGTGTGGAATTGAATTTATTATGTTATATTACTAAACCTATTTATATACTTCCTTCATTTTTATTCATCATGAAGATGTTGATCTAGAGATTGCATAGGCAATGCATTTTATGTAATGGAGTGTTTTAACATGTTTGAGTAGGTTGGCTAGGATATTTAGGAAGTTGGAACATTAAATTGGATGGTAATAATGAGAGATATCTACTTATTGTTTTTGTATACATATGATTACGATCATTTCATTTTATTCACATAGGAATTTCTCTTGATCTAACATAATAATATTGAACTACCTGTAATTGGTTTTCAATTATGCATTGAGTATAGAGACTCCTTGGGTGCCAAAACTTGTATGTGGAAATTGTGATGTTGTGATTCATGATATTGGAATAAATTACTAGTTGTAAGTTGAGAAGATAATTCTTGGATTCCTTATATTTTGAAGTAGTTGAACATTAATTAATACCTTCTCTTGGTTATGTGTTTACATAAATGAAGTGGCTGAAATTGTATATGCAGATATCATTAGCACATGATGGATATGAATATTAACCTTAATTTTTGTTGGATAGGTACCTTCACTAAGTAGGAATGACTATTGTTAGGAGTTGGTGTGCCTATTCATCTCGTGTAAGCCTTGACATTGGTACACTTTGACAAATCAGTTCATTTGGCACCGTTGTATGCTAGGATATTAGATATTTTGTGCTAAAGTGAAGCATGTTACTCTTTTATGGTGGGAATACTTAGTATGATGTCTTATGAAGTAATACCACTCATTAATGAATATTTTAAGGAAGATAAGAGGTTAATGCCATAAAATTTAATCATGCACCATAAATCTCTAATCATGGAATTGGATAAAATACAAATGTGAGTGTGTAAATTCATTGGGCTGATTTGTCTCCCACACCTTAAACATAAATTGATAAGATAATTAATATTAAGGATTATATATATATTTATGTGTAGGTTACCATGTAATTAAGGTGTATTAATTCCTCTTCCCATCTTTTTTAGTCTACCATATTGGCTATTTACCAATTTAGAATCGATTATGATGATTCTAAGATTGGTTGCCACTATATCTTTACCTATTAGAGGATGTGGTAAAGCATGATTGTGGCTTCATATATGTGCTTGGATCACAACAAGAATGCTTATGAATTTATTGAAATTTATCTAAGAGTTATGTGATTCCTATCCTATGTTCATGAGCCTTATCTTAACCTGTATGCACTCTTTTGATAGTAGGTGTTGAGGTCAACATACCCCATTTTTTTGAAAATTGGGATCCTTGAAACACTTTGAACTTTAACACTGAAAACATGGCATGTTTTGAACATTGTTAAAATTTGAGGATCATCCACTTTGATAAAGTTGGCCTACTAGTTTATGGTTTTGCTTTAAGGTTACCTAATTTTGCTATTAGTTGCTCTTCATGTGATAAGTTATAGGTTTTATGGAGCGTTTATGAATGGATCATGCTTAGATCCCCACTATTTATCTTCATTAGGCTTTTAATAGCCTTTGATCTAAAGAATATCATTGTTAGATTCATGCAATGAAACCCTCCTATTAGCAAACCCTAACTTGAACCCCTCATTCAAATTCAAACATTGGAAGGAACACTTTTGGTGGGAATGTTTCTAATTTATTTTAGACTTTAGCCCTAATTTTCATGTTAAGGTCTGGCCATGTTTCTTAACATGACCAAACCTTAGCCTAAAAATTATGCCCAATCCCCTTTATTTCCCCATTTTTTTATTCCTTATATTTCCAACATAGTTTAACTTTCATATTAGTAGGGTCCTTTTAATTTTTCTAGCATGGCCCCATTTGTTATCCTTTTAGCCTAAAGTCTTAATTCTAAGGCCCTGTTCATGTTTGTCAACATGAATGGGACCTTAGCCTTAATGTTTTAGCCTAAGTCTTTATTTCTAACCAAGTCCTAACTTAAATACCTTTCTTTTTTATAGATCTGATGGTCTTTGCCTCATCATGAGTGAATAATCCAAGGGAGTGAAGAAATCCTAAAAAACCTAAGCATTTGGTCCTTTAGACCAATAACATGTGAGCATCTGGATCATGATCAATAACTCACACCTCGTCAAGATCAAGGATTTAATAAAGTAAATGTAGTGACAAAAAGTTAAAAGTTTAAGAAGCCTCATGGGGTTACCATGTGGCATTCACACATTCAAATCTTGATAACAAAGGGTCCCACATAATAAATTGAACCAATAGTGTGAAACTACTTAGATCATGATCAACAACTCTTGTTTCATCATGGATTTTAATCAGATGAAGTGAATTGAATTTGAGATATATAGAATACATGAACTTCACAAGATTAAATTTGATATTATCATGATTGTCATTTAACATCCATGAGGTTGTCATTGACATCCATGAGACCATGAAATTAAAGCTTATCTAAAATTTTATCTAGGCAAATGGATGGGTTTTATATCATTCAAAGGGGCCACTTTATATCATGTTTTGAAACTTAGCTTAAAATATTTTAGCCTAAGTTGATTTCTATAGTCCTGTAATGATTAAATATTATGCATATTATAGGATCAATGGCTTATTATTCATTAGGATTGGATGATCCAATGACACAAAATTACCAAAGAATATTTAGTGGAGCTCTGAGAGCCCATAGGCTCAACACATGGCAAACATGCATTTAATATATGACTGACATAGAATATAAAGCTCAAGAAGACTACAAGGGTGATAAGTGGCACAAACATGAGGATTGATACAAGGTAGCCAATAATAGGCAAGGTCTTAGATCATGATCAATGACCTGCATTGATCCATGGGAAATGATCCAATGGCATGAAATAAAAGGATAAATTTTAAATAATAATGGCTAGTGCTTTGAAAGCATTTATGAAAAATTCCATGAAAGTGCCAAATAGATGCCAAATAAGCACCATGAAAGCATAAAGTGACAAAAAGGAAGATCTTATGTGCTTGAAAATGTAAACATATAGAGGCAAGAGGCAAGGCCAGTCTGGGGTAGATAATAGTAGGATCCTAGACATGATCCTCAATGTAGGAGAAAGGATAACTATGGCCAAAAACATTAAAGAATTTATGGATAAGAATTATAGGGAGTTGAATGATCTAGTTGAAAAGGAAGAAGAGTATCTCTTAAGGCCAGCTATGGATTTGGGACTCATTAATGAAGAGCATCAAAAGGCCATGAACATCTTTTAGCAACAATAATCAAGATCCTAGTTGTATGGCCCACTAGCTAGTTAGTTAATATTCCACTTTTGTGAAGCATTGTAACATTTTGAAAATGGAATATTCTTTTGTAAATGAATATTATAGTTTGTTAGCATATTTTCCTCTAGGTCGGTCTATTTTAGAAAATCAAGTGTATTCTAGAACTTTGTAGAAAAAGGATAGTTGTCCTTACTTCTTGTACATTTGTATCTTGTAACTGATCGGTATACTACCTTGCCCTTATATAAAAGGTAGTACTACCATTTTGTAAAGGGGGAGTTCTTAGAGCCAAAATTATTTTTTAAACTTGGAACAAGCAATACAAGCAAGAAATTTTGCAAAGATTATCTAGTATTTGTGTATGTGTTTTCTATCATGGCTTCTCTTTCATTTTATTGTTCTAATTTCTATATTTTAATGGTTCTTATGGATTCTTGGTGTGCACCTTTAATTGAAAAGTTTTTAACTTGTGCCAATGCTAGGTTGATTGAAAGTCTTTAGTTTCATTTCATTTCCTTTACTCTTCTTGCATTTGGGCCAATGTTGTTTGCTTATAGGGGTAAAATATTTAAAGTGAACTTGATTCTTATTTGCATTATTTACACCTTCCTTAGGATTTTACCTAATGTATGGTACAATTTGGGATCAAGATATTTCATATCATACATTGGTTTTAAGTGCCTACCTAGATGCGACTTAAACTTTATCATGATATCTGGAATGAAGATCAACAACATTTATTTTTGCCCTACCCTTCCTTTTGTTTTTTAAACTTGATCACCTTAGTTTATCTTGTCATTGTAAATGTCCATCCTAAATTAGTTCTTGATCATAATTCACTATTCTTTACATAACTACTACATACTTTTCACAAATCTATTGTTTGGCCATGGTGGCTCCTAACCACCAACTAATATAAATATTATGAAATAGTCACTTATTTTGCCTCTATTCCACCAATAGGTTACAAGATTAGTGTAACCTAAAATTCATGCATTGGATTATTATAAATTTAGAAATGAGAAGTGTTCACTAAACACTTTGTGCACCTTGGTACATATTTAAGAATCAATATAAGGAGCTTCACTATGCTAGATTTTGGTGTATTTTGATAAAAAATCACTCTATTCTTTACATATTTGTGTTTATTTTAGCATAATTATGTAAATGCTGGTAATCTTCATAGATTTAGACTAGTCTTTGGGCTTATTTACACAGATTGACATTATTTGAATACATATGCTTAGTTATGGTATTGATAGCTTTAAATCTATGAATGCAACTAGTTTAAGGTTAGTAATAGCTATTTTGATCAAATATTCATAAATAATTTGCAAATTTGAGTTTATTTGGACTTAAACATGTAAATATCATTCATACTAACATATTTGGACACTTATTTGAGTTAACTTAGTTAAAAAGTTTTGTCCTTTATTATTATTTATATGAATCTTTACAAAATTTGCTTAATATAAAAATGTAATCATTATTATTTGTAAAGATTGATTTGACACATCATATTTCAAATAAGCTTCAAGGTCACAAGATGGAATTACCCAAAGCAAGTCTTAGACAAACAAAATTACCAAATTATCAAACACTTCACCAGTTCAAGGTACTCATGTGTTCAAGGTATGGCTTGGATAGGTGGTGCTTTAATCAATGTACTAAGTATATTACATAATCTTCCTCAGAATCTTGAAATATATTTTCCTTCGTATAGTCCTAATAATGTTGTCACTATTGACAATAATATTAGGTCATTCAAGGCTACTTTAATATTGTTAAATGTAGTCCATGAAGATGTGGCATGTAGATTTTTCCCATTTACTTTCAAGGATGCTACATAGAATGGTTTATTAAACTTCTATAAGACTACATTACTAGCTAGAATGACTTTAACAATATATTCATTGATCAATTTGTCAAAATTATTAGTCCTTATGTCTTGTATCCATAGTTTACCATAATTAAAAGGGATGTTAATGAAACCATAAGAGCTTTTAACACTTGGTTCCAAAAAATGTTCAGTAAAACTACAACCTATTATAAACCCAATGAGGCTTTAGGTTTAGATATTTATAAGGATTCTAAAGATCCCTTGACCTCTATGTTCCTGAAAAGATCTCTTCTAGTTATAAACACATTGACCTAGGCCTATTTTAAAGTTGTAGTCATTATTGATCAAATACAACCCCAAGGTTAGATGATGTATTCCATACCTAATGTCAATTTGAATTGGCACATCTAGAATGGCATTTCTAGTGTGCCTACTTTAACACTAGTAAAAAACCATTTTACATTAAGTCATACATATCCTGGCCAAGACCTAGAGTTCTCAAATAACACTGCTAGTGGATTTCATCCACAAAATCATGGAACTCTAGTGCCCACAACTAGTAATAACACTCTAATTCATGAGCCTAAGACACAAAAAAGTTCAAATGACTTAATATTAAATTAAATATCAATAAGACATCATTATTAGTACACATGTAGATGGAGAGGAAGAGTTGATGTAAATAGATATGGATCAAGTACATGATGATATTTATTTAGAAGGTAACCAAAAAGATAACCCACACACATTTATTTTTGAAATAGAGAATACCCCCAAAGAAGATGATCACTAGTAGAGGTCATTCCATGATTTCTTAAGTGGAAAAAAAGAGATAGAGATGGTAGATGATAGAATAAGATAACACATAGATGCTTCATCTGAAGATTTCACCAATGATCTAGATTTCCCAGAAGATGATATGATTTTAGAGGCCCAAAACCAAGATAAACTAGATCCTAATTGGATAGAAGAGTTTCCTCCCTCAATTAAAAATGAAGATGGAGTGAGTGAATTAGATCAGGAATTGTCATATGACTTCATCAAGAAGTTAGGAATAGGGGACCAATATGTCTCTGATGATGGGATTCAAGATGAGCATCATAAAGTTGATCTAGATGAAGAAGCGTTTTGGGATGACTTGGAGTATTTTTTTACAAAGATTGGTAGTCCATATCTACCTTACAAAGAACATAATGAAGACACCAATCCAAAGATATTATCCAAGTTACCATTATTGGGTGAAGATAATATAAGCCACTATTTATCTATGGATGAAACAAAACTATCACTCTTGTTTCAAAGTAGGAGAATTTGAAAAGAAGATGAGCAGGTGTTAGAGTCATATTTTTGATCCATGCATCTGAGGAGGCTGATAGGAGATCAAGTCACACCATCTAGAAGACCTAGATGTCCAAACACCCCTATCTGCAAAAACACTTAGGTTTCAAGGTTTTGTAGACTAAATAATTCTCCATTTGATCTTAAAGGTAAGTATTTTATGAAGTTAGTATAGAGATTAGATTATTTTATTTCTTTTTAGTTTCTTCCATCTTTTTTCCTTCATGTCCCTTGTTTGTACATAGGCATGCATATATTTTTTTGCTTCCTGCTTTGCTACTTTCTGTTGTGTTTTTTTTTCTTGTTTATTTTTTACTTACTTCCAATAAGTCATTTTAATAATGCTCCACTCAAATATCAATTAGTTTTATTGAAATTCTTAAAGTTCAAAAATGTAGGTATGCACCTCATGCACATGTTGACCATGGATTTGAAATATGAGCTTAATGTTCTGATTTGGAAGAACTAGCAAGGTTTGATTAACAGGTTAATTTTTTTTATGAGAACTTAAACATTTTTTTGATCTAAAATTGGTTTTAAGAGGAGTTTCACATGTGGAATGAAATCTTGAGCTATTATGGCATAGTTATTCTTGCACCTAACAAACATCCTTGCCTATGATAAATGTAATAACCATAAGTGATTAACTAAAGATCAAACACTTGACCAAATCATTTAACCTAGCTACCTTAGTTCCAAACCTTGATAAAATTATAAAGATAAAAAAAATAAAAAAATAAGAATTCAATGCAAAATCAAAAGCTTTTCAAGCATAGGTGATTCTAGTAATCTCCACTGAGGCTATGGATGCCTAGCTGGTAGTGGAGAAAGGTCATGAGTGGATCTAAAGGTATCTTTATCAGGGGTATAGACACCTAGATAGTAGTAGAGTAATGCTTGAGCCTTCCCTAAATTAGAATTATAGTCCTTAATAGATATCCAAATATGCTCTAAGTTTTAGATTGAAGGTAAAAACAAGTTTTGAAGGGGCCCTGAAACCCTTTACATCAGATAGATATAAACCTTAAGCACATCCAGGAAAAAAATAACCTGGAACTTACAAAAGCTTAACCAGATAAGCCAGTAAACAGAAAATAGCCTACAAGAGCTAGACAAACAATAACAATTAGTTATTATTATTTTTTTTACAAGACCGAAGCTTCATATCTAGAGGAGGGACCAGAAGCTTAGATTTTTTCCTCTTTACAGTAGTCCAGCCATCCTCTACCTTAGCTGCCTCAGCAGCCCATTCCACAGAAGGCCAAGAATCATGAAGCCCAGGGGGCGACAAATCCTCAGCCAAAGCCTTAGGAGAACCAGCGACCAACTGACTCCTAGGAGAAACCTTCAAAACAGGTGGAAGAACCACCACCTCCTCGGAAATTAGTTCAGAAAGATTACATAATCCAATCTCCTCCAAACCTTCAACAGGAACCATCTCCAGCTGAGACTCCTGATCCGTCGAAACAGATAAGATACTCTTATCCTTCTCATTCTTAGAATCAGTCGAAGCTTCCTTAGGTTGTTCTACAATATAGTGATCATGATCAGCTTCTGCCCACCAAGAAGGAGATCTTCTGGGTCTAGATTTCCTTGCAGTGCACCTGGCTGCAACATGCCCCATCAAATGACACTTTCTACATCGGAAACGTAACCCTTCAAAATCTAACATTTGCGTCCAAGATCCCCTAGGGGAATCCAGACAAATTGCCTCAGGAAGGCCCTTAGAAACATCTACCTCAAATATGCTCTAAGTTAGTGTTAAAGATTAAAGGCACAAAACTAGGAATTTGTCCCCTAAATCCCATGAAAAACAATAAGTGGAATAAAAACATACGCACATAACATGGATATGTCTTAATGTTTGACCTAATTCTACATGTGAAAATCTTATTTCAACCATGAACTGATCTTGGTGATGGTATATATCAAATAAAATAGGTGACCCAATCACTTCTATAAACTAGAGCCTTTGATTTCTAACATATTTCTATGTTTCCCCTAGAAGTTTCCATTTTTTGAGGTCAACATACCCCCATTTTTTGAAAATTGGGACCCTTGAGTCACTTTAAACTATACCACTAAAAACATGGCATGTTTTGAACATTGTTAGAATTTGAGGATCATCCACTTTGATAAAGTTGGCCTACTGGTTTATGGTTTTGCTTTAAGGTTACCTAATGTTGTTAATAGTTACTCTTCATGTGATAAGTTACAGGTTTCATGGAGCCTTTATCAATGGATCATGATTAGATCTCCACTATTTATCTTCATCAACCTTTTACTATCCTTTGATCTGAATAATCTCACTATTGGATTCATGCAATGAAACCCTCTTTTTTTTTTAACAAATCCTAATTTGAACCCCTCATTCAAATTTAGACATTGGTAGGAACACTTTTGGTGGGAGTGTTTCTAATTTATTTTGGACTCAATCCCCAATTTTCATGTTAAGGCCTGGTCATGTTTCTTAACATGCCCAAACCTTAGCCTAAAACGTATTCCTATTCCCTATTATTTTTCCCCTTTTTTATTCCTTATATTTCCAACATAGTCTAACTTTTGTATTAGCAGGGTCCTTTTAATTTTCCTAGCATGGTCCCCTTTATTACCCTTTTAGCCTAAAGTCTTAATTCTAAGGCCTCATTCATGTTTGTCAACATGAATGAGACTTTAGCCTTATCTCTTTAGCCTAATTTTTTATTTCTAACCATGTCCTAACTTAAATACCTTGCTTATTTAAAGATCTGATGATCTGTGCCTCATCATGAGTGAATAATTTGATAGAGAAAATAAATCCCAACAAACCTAAGCATTTAGTCCTTCAGACCAATAACATGTGAGCATCTAGATTATGATTGATGGCTCACACCTCATCAAGACCAAGAATCTAATGGAGTGAATGTCGGGATGAAAATTCAAAAGCCCAGGAAGCCCTATGGGGTTACCACATGGAGCTCCCACTTTTGAATCTTGATAACAAAGGGTCCCACACATTAAATTGAACCAATGACATGCAACTACTAAGATCAAAATTAATGGCTCTCACTTCATCATGGCTTTTAATCAGATAGAGTGAATTGAATTTGAGATCTATGAAATACAAAAACTTCACAAGCTTAAATTTGATATTCTCATGAATGTAATTTGATGTCTACGAGGCCATCATTGACATCCATGAGACCGTTAGATTCAAGATCATCTAACATTTTGTCTAGGCAAATGGATGTATTTTATATCATTCAAAGGGGCCACTTTATATCATGTTTTGAAACTTAACTTAAAATTTTTTATCCTAGGTTGATTTTTATAGTCATGTACTAATTAAAGCTTGTGCATATTTCAAGATCCATGGCTCACACTTTATTAGGACTAGATGATCCAATAGCATGAAATCATTGATGACTACTAAAGGAAGCTCTAAGAGCCCATGGGCTTGACACATGGTAAATGCATGTTTAATATGTGATTAATGTAGAATACAAATCTCAAAAAACCTGTGAAGGTGATAAGTGGCACAACCATAGGGCTTGATACAAATATGACCAATAACAGGTGAGGTCCTACATCATGATCAATAACCCACATTAATCCATGGGAAATAATCTAATGGCATGAAACAAAAGGACATATTTTAAATAATAATAACTAGTGCTTTGAAGGCATTTATGAAAAATGCCATGAAAGTGCCAGATA
This sequence comes from Torreya grandis, assembly GCA_037957365.1. NCBI lineage: Eukaryota > Viridiplantae > Streptophyta > Pinopsida > Cupressales > Taxaceae > Torreya > Torreya grandis. Next base: position 106,290 of record JARHVA010006271.1, on the reverse strand, counting down.
GATGCCAAATAATGAAAACACAAAGTGATAAAAATGAATATCTTGTGTGCTAAAAAATGCAAACATATAAAGGCAAGAGTTAAGGCCAGTTTGGGGTAGATAATAGTAGGATCTTGGATAGGATCATTGATATAGGAGAAAGGATAACTGAGTCTAAACACATTAAGGAAGCTATGTCTAGGAATGATAGGGAGTTGAATGATCTAGCTGACAAGGAAGAATAGTGTCTCTTAAGGCCAGTTGTGGATTTGGGACTCATTAATGAGGAGCATCAAAAGACTATGAACATCTTTTAATAGCAACAAGAAAGTTCCTAGGCACAGGGCCCACCAACTAGTTAGTTAATATTCTAATTTTGTGAAGCATTGTAACATTTTAAAAATGGAATATTCTATTGTAAAGGAATATGATAGTTTGTTAGCATATTTTCCTTTAGGTTAGTCTATTTTAAAAAATCAAGTGTGTTCTATAACTTTGTAGAAAAAGGATAACTATCCTTACTTCTTCTACATTTGTATCTTACAATTGACCGACATACTACCTTGTCCTTCTATAAAAGGCAATACTACCATTTTGTAAAGGGGTAGTTCTTAGAGCCAAAATCATTATTTAAACTTAGAGCTAGCAATACAAGCAAGAAATTCTACAAATATTTTCACGTATTTATCTATGTGTTTATTATCATGGCTTCTCTCTCATTTATTTGTTCTAATTTCTAGATTTGAATGGTTCTTATGGATTCTTGGTGTGCCTCTTTAATTATGAATTTGTTAACTTGTGCCAATGTTAGGATGACTGAAAGTCTTTAGTTTCATTTCATTTCCTCTACTCTTCTTACATTTGGGCCAATGTTGTTTTCTTGTAGGGGTAAAATATTTAAAGTGAACCTAAATATTATTTGCATTATTTCCACCTTCTTTAGGAGTTTGCCTGATGTATGGTAAGATTTGGGATCAAGATGTTTCATATCATACATTAGTTTTAAGTGCCTACCTAGATGAGACTTGAACTTTGTCATGATGTCTGCAATGAAGATCAATAACATTTATTTCTACCCTACCCTTCTTTTTATTTCTTTTTTAACTTGATCACCTTAGTTTATCTTGTCATTGTAAATTTCCATCCTAAATTAATTATTAATTTAGTTATTGATCATAATTCACTATTCTTTGAATAATTACTACATACTTTGTACAGATCTATTGTTTGGCCATGATGGCTCCCAACCACCAACTAATATAAATATTTTGAAACAATCACTTATTTTTCCTCTATTATACCAATAGGTAATAGGATTATCAAAACCTAAAAATCATGCATTGGATTCTTAGGAATTTAGAAATGAGAAGTGTTCACTAAACACTCTGGGCACATGGCATACACATTTAGGCATCAACAATGGGTTGCTATATGTGCTTTGAATGTTGGATATTCTCCTTGATGGCCTTTAAGAAAAATATTTTTCATTGGTTTCCATGTCATGCATAGTTATGATAATTGATGACTCATAAGATTGAGATTAACCATTTTGATTGTGAATACGTAGGTATGTTGAGTGTGTATCACTTATTTTATCAAGTGAGGTCTAGGTGCATTATGCATCCATTATATACTTTGATATGCAACTTCAAATTTTTTTGGGGTTATTTCATATGGTATCAAAGTAGTGTTTCTACTTTAGGGAACTCTAGGTTTTGTAGAATTGTTACATGATGACCAATGAGTTTTCCCAATCAGGAAAAATTAAAAAAAAATTTCAAAGACACTTAGCCTTCAGGCTGAAGGTTAAGGTATCATGTTGTATCTACTTGCTACTATTTTTATTATTTGCATTAATTGAAAGAAATGACTCTAAAGAATCTAGATATTCTCTTATGATAGTAGTTATCACCCATAGCCTTGGTTTGGGTTAACCCTTCCTAAATCTAGTTGTGTCAGGGCAAGTCTCACTTGAAAACCATTGAATTGTATGGGCAAGTCAATGGGAGTTGAGTGATATAGGCTTTGCTCTTTAAATTAGGGAAATTATACCCAAGTATCTATGGTCAACTTGTTTGGGTGAGCCTTCCTTAGATACTTGGAATATTATGACCTAGAGAAGACTAAGGGTTCAACTTACACTTGGAGGGCACGATAGGGTGCAAAAAAGATTGAATTTATGGAGTAAGTTAGCAAAGTTTGAGCTCTCTATTCTTGAAATGAATCACCCTGAGTTATTGATAACATATAAACCTATATGGGTATGCTAGCTAGAGTCCATATTATGGATGGTTTTAGTGGAGTGGACACACCTCTATGGGGTGAGTTGCTTGTTGATAGCAAGGCTGACTTAATTATTTTTCTTTTTATAACAATTGTTATGCTTAAAGTTTCACACCATGACTTTGTGGTAATGGTTATGAAAAACAATCACAGATTTTGGATTGGCTTGGGTGTCACTATAAGTGACTGGAGTAAATTATATTGCAATTTTATTGTGATGAAAATGCATGGGAGGCATTGGCTTGACCAAGGTTATGGAATTTTAAGAAAAATTGAAAGGTTTTATCATCTAGTTTATTTCCTGGTTGGTTGGGTTATAACAGTCATGCATCCTTAAAAATAATCAAACTTATGTAGATCCAAAAATACATGCATTTTATCTAAGTTAGGCCTAGATTTGTTAGTCACTTTAGGTTAATTTGATGAATCAAGTGGATTCATAACTCCAACAAGGGGTATATTAACTAGTCTTGGCATGTTTATTATGATCTCAGATCAGTTTTACGTCTATGACATATGTTTCAGTTATGGACATCATTGATTCCATGTGTATGTTAATTGATGCTAACTGGGTTATATACCCATGGGGATGTCTATTTAGACTCGATCTCATATTGACACTTATGAGGATGTATATTGAGACATTGGATATGTCCTGCATTTATGAAGATGCATGATGCAAGTTCTGATTGAACTTGTTGATTATGTGTAATTGTGATTCCCATAGTAGTGATATGGTACTCTCCTTGAGCCTTGGCTAAACTCACCCTTTTCTAAATTGATGTTGTGTTAAAAAAATATTATCCATTAGACCTTTGACATGTTAGATTTAGTCAAACAGTTAAAGTGTGATAAACTTGTTGTTAGAATTTTAAGATAATGCTTAGATATCCATTAATTGCTTCCATGATCAAGTAATTAGATGAGGTGAAGGTATGATATCTTGGGAGGACCAAAGGTATGGCTCAATCTTATAGGGCCTGATAGGGTGAGTATGATTGACTTGCATGAGCACGTTAAGAGTTTGGGATTAGATTATATGATACCATTGATGGGTATCATATGACTTTTTGCAAGACATTTACACATCAGGTAGAATGATGTGGATTCATGGACCCTTATGCTTCACATACCTATGTGTTTGACCATTGTGATGTGGAAAATACCTTGGCATAGTTACTTATACTTGATTGTGAATTTATCTTACATTAATTCTTAATTCACGTATATTGTTATGTTTATATGTTGTATAATCTTGTGAAATGCCAAAGTGCTTAACCATGTAAGTTGTGTGAACTTTTATTCTATCCAGTGGTTGTCTAGGTGTTCTTGTTATGTTATACATGTGATTATTATGTTATTAATCTATAAATTTTGAATTCAAACACTTATGTAATATAATTTCATTTGAAAATCAAATCTCTTGTTAAACTACCAAGGTATAGTGTTGTGATGTATTTTTTATTCTACATCAATGTTCTAGTTTGGAAATTGATGTAATTATGAGGTTAAGGGTAAATAAATACTATTTTTTAATGGTTTAGACTCAGTACAAGATAGGGAGTGGAGTCTCTCTTAGGATAAAAATCCATTCCACCCCTTTGCATGAGGTAGCCACCTGATTCATTTAGAGTGTGCACTATGAGAGCCACACATTGGCCATGGGACCCTCCTGCATAATGGTCACCTTATGTTTTAGTGTCCTTTAGCCACATCTCAAAGGGTTTTTTGAAAACAACCTATGTGGAACCTCCTTGTGTAAGCCCTATGAAGCATTAGTTGGTCTTATATTGAGGACATATATGTAAATCAACAAGGAGGTACTTGTTAAAATGCATGTATGTATAGGCATGTGCATATACACATATTGTGATTGAGGTATTATTGTTTTAGATTGAGGTAAAAATAGGTTTTGAAGGGGCCCCGAAACCCTGTAACAAAGAGCGAAAGAAAGAACATCTAAGACCATAGGCAAAGCCTAAAAAACACTACAAGGAAGTAGCAAAAATAGGTTTTAAATGGACCTGGAACCACCAGAGAAACATCCGGTCAAAACCCAGAAAAATAGAGATCTAGTAATACATCAGTCAAAAGATAACAAAAAGAAAATAAAGATCAGTACCAGTTTCTAAACCAACAAGAAGGACCAGATTATTCATCCAGTTCCAGTATCAAGTTCATGGCTTCTTTTCCTTTCAAAATAGTTTCCTGAGTGGTAGCCTCCAGCAAAGCTCCTTTTTGTGTATCTTTCTTTCTAGAGCTTTGCCTCGTCCTTTTGCTGGGACCCTCTAGTGCTTTGGTCTCCTCATTGGCTCGTTTACCTATATTGATATCAGCAACATAAATGTTGGATGTTACTTCCTCCATTTTCATTCTGTTGTCCTTTATTAGTTCCCAGAGGTTGTTTTCATAGGCTTTGAGCTTGACTGGTATCTCGCTTAACTGATTATCCATGTTGTTTATTTTGTTCCAAGCAGCTTTCAGGGAATCTTCCAAAGTTTCTGCTTTTCTCTTGAGATCCATGATCTCCCTACACATCTAGGAATCAAATTGGGAAGAAGCCTCTACTTTACAATTAACCCAGGTCATAGGTGTGTGTGTATCATCATTCTGATTCTTCCCTCTCCAATCCTCAAAATTTTTATTGGGGCTATTCCTGGCTTCTTCAAAGATATCTTTGCGACTCTTTTGTTCCCGCTCTTTGATTCTAGTTTGAATTTCCATATCCATATTTTGAATATCTTCCTGATCAAAATTTTCCTTTTCGTTCTTAAAAGTTGGGTCCTCAACAGGATCTTCCTGGACAAATTCATCCTCTGACAGATTCTGGTTTTCCTTCGTATCTACAAGTCTGTTAGTAGAATCCTCCTTTGTATTGACATTATCTTTTTCAATTTCCTCAGAACATTCTTCATCATCACTAGAGTTAGTATCCCAACTTTCAGTTCCTTCTTCTTCCTCCGGTTTTTTCTCCTCGGGTTCTTCAATTCTCTCCCGTCCCCTTTCTTCTTCTACATTCTGCTTTTTAGGACTAGGGGACTTGATTTTGCCTCTCCTGATTACACTTTCACTCTTTTAATTTCCTGACACCTTATTTTTCCCCTGTTTGGGGTACTTAACCAGTGCCCTATTTTTGCAGTAGCCTTCAATAAGCAGAATAAGGCCTTCATGGAGGATAGGGCACATTTCCTTTTTCCTATGAGCATATAAACTTTGGACCAGGGAATAGCGAAGATAAAAGGGAAAAGACAAGCTAACCTTATGCGTGAAATGGTTGAGGAAGACAAAATGGAACTTGTGCACACGTTTGCTTCTTCCGTCCAGGATGAAGTACTCCCTTATATAGCTTAAGACATCCCTCCATATCCCTTTAATTTGGTCCATCTCATAGAAATCCCCATTTTTGACCAGCTTCTGCTCTTCCTCATCCGTTTTGGGGAACTTAAAAAAGGCCTCGTTCAAAATGCTTGTCTGCTTGGAAAATTTGAGTCCATCCGTTGGCAACCTTGTAACCTCAGCTATAAAATCCTCTGTTAAGTTTACTGTGATACCATGCAAGGTGACCCTTTCATCAGACCAATTTTTGAAAAAGGCCGTCGTGATATGTGGTTTTGAACCATGGAGTCTTTCCATGTAGCTCACAACTTTTCCTTTCTGTAGAATTCTCCAGACTTCATGTTTCTCTCTCCATTCTTCACAACTCTTGGGTTCCTGTTTACGAGGTTCTCCCTTCCTTTCACGTGCCATACTCATTTTCTTTGAATCCCAATTGCTGTGGACTTTGCCCTGAAACCTCCTGTTGTCAAGTTGATTGGGAAGTCAACTTTGTTTATGCTTTTTTAGGATCCGCTTCTCCCTCTTGAGGGCCTTACTCTTTAATAATTTAAATCCTTTCCCCGTGCTGCCACTCCTCCTACTCATTATATTTTTATTACACTCCAATCTTACCTTCTTTTGCATGGGTGGCATCGTGAAGAATGAGTGCCCTTAAATCCACGTTCCTTTCTAAAGTTTCATACCACCTCACTATTTGACCTTCTCGAACAACACAATTAGCAAGCCAATCTGCAACACCATTGGCTTCTTGAAAGGTGTGGGTGATTTTAATATCTTCAAATTTTTTCAAAAGTGTTTTCATCTCCTTTACCTTATCCTCTATAGTCCAAGACATAGTATTATTATTATTAAGAATATTTATAACATTCAAAGAGTCCCCTTCAAGCCACAATTTAGGATATCCCAAATCCACAGCTAATTTAAGGGTCTGGAGGGCAGCTGTAGCTTCGGCAATGTGGTAGTTAGATATACCAATTAGATTGAGGTATTATTGTTATATATATATATTGTTATGAATATATAATTTTTTATTATTTTATGCATGACTAATTAGTATGTTGGTTTTGTGTTTAGAATGAAGACTGAAGTCTTGATTAGGAAAAAATTGTTATTATGGGTATCCATGTCTCTTTTAATTGGTGTCTTACTACCATGAGGTAAGTATAGTGTGATGGTGGAACTATGATTCCTGTAACCATCATGTGAGATCACAAGTATTTGGAGAACATGTGGTAAACCTTCGAGGTAGCATATACAACCTAGGTTGACTTCTTATATTATTTAGTGTGGATAGTGTGGGATGCTACACTATCCCCTAAATGGTATTTTATTGATTTGGAAGTAACTGTTCAAAATGGGTTACTATCTTATGGTAGTATTTTGTGATGATTGCTAATATAATTATGTATAAGGCATAATGTGTGTTGATACAAAAACTATTTTAGGTTTGGATTTATGTTTAAAATCTTGATGGGATTATACATTTTTCAACTATGGTTGTAAAATTTGTAGTTTTTTGTGGTATGTTCTCTTGATAAGAGAGATTTCTAGCTAGTATTTGGCTCTCTAGCAAATTTTGATCTAAATGGCAGAAATTTGTTAGAGATACCTATATTTTACAAGATTTTAGCTGATAGAGGTGTGCTTGGAAGGAAACAAGAGGCTTTTGTTGGAATTTCTTGAGTTGGGAAAGTTCATTCCTAATGGATGGCATTGTTGTTTTACTTATAAGTCATGCCTATATGGGTGGCTAATTTTTTATAGTTTTCTTAGAACTATGTTCAATGATGGTATACCATTTGGTATTGGTACTATATTAGAGCTGATTTAGAGATATTAGAAATTCATGAAGGCTATAATTATCTATTTTTGGTTGTCAATAAATGACTAGTGCATCATTAACATGGAATTTTTTCCCCTGAGTTGAGGTATGTGATTGAGCATTATTTTTATATAACTTGGGATAACTCCTTATTATTCTTCTAGTGTCTAAAGATGAAAAGTTAGGCATTGTGATTTTTCATATGACTTGGATTAATAAATTACATGGTTTTACTTATGAATTATGATAAAGATAATAATTATATCTTACCTAGATGGTGTAGTACATTATCTTACTTACTGTTATGTAAGTTGCTATTTTCTAACTAATTTTATGATTAAGTAGATGAAACATTTGTATAGAGAGTGGTTGAGACCCTAGGCTAGATGGGTCCTCAGTTGTTGATTTAGTCACTGGGATAACTCCTCTATAAAAAGGAGAGGATGTCATGATCCTACCCTTGTGCACCTTGACCTGATTACGTAGATGATTGATTTAGCATGGAAATGGTTGATTACTATACTCCTTACATAGTTGAACTACATTATTATTATGATACTATAATATTGGGCTTCATGTTGGTATATAACATATGTATAGTGGATATTACACTTCTTTTTTAATTGGATTGTATTATCAAATTTTGATGTTATGATGTATGATTTTAGGTTGATGCATTTATTATGTTTATGATTCTACACTTGATAATGTAACTTATCATGTTCATAGTTCTACATTAATGATGTATGTATTATGGGATATAATTGATGTTAATTCAATTCATTATTACTTATTATTTTATTGATTTTTTGATTAGATACTATTGATGGATCCACTTGGTGGTTGTAAGTACTGACTATGGGCTAGGCTAGATGCTAACATTAGCTTTTGGGGTAGAAAGAGTGGTTCTAAGTAGTTAGATGGATTTTGATAGGTAACTTGGTATTCTTGTTTTATGTTGTATTTTTAAATCATTGAATCATGCATGAGTTCAGACTCAAACTTGGTCTAATTATCATTTTTTGTTATGTCAGTTGATAGTTATATATTAGATTGTCTTTATTTCAACAAGTGCATCTTTATGTTTTATATGAACTTTGGATTTTCCTTATCATCTCACTTTCCTCTTTTAGTAATCTCAAGATCCATGATTGCAAGGCAGTCTTGAATGAATCAAATCATAATGTGAGATTATGGGTGGTTGTGGTCTTTGATGTGGTACACTCCTATTCTATTGGTCACCTCAATGTAATTCTATGACAATCATTTCAGTATGAGTAAGTTATACACACACACACACACACACACACACACACACACATGTAATTATATGTATAAATACACACACACACACACACATACATGTAATTATATGTATAAATACACACACACACACACACACACACACACACACACACACATATAATTAAAGATACATATATATATATATATATATATATATATATATATATATATATATATATATATATATATTATTATGGACACATTTATTTATGGGGATCCATGTTGGCACAATGTGTAAGAATGGACATGGGAGTTGGTGTAGGATGAGGGAGGATGTAAAATATATAGGGAAGATTATGATGGACAAGAGACATGAAGTAGGTGAAGGACGTCAGAAAAAATAGAAAGGAAATAGTAAATGCATAGAATACAAAGAAGAAGGGAATGGCAAAGGGGAGTGGAACATGGAAGGAAAAAAAAAGAAAATAGTAATAACATAGAAGAGGGGAGATGTGTTGGAGTGGAGTAAAAAAGAAAATACAGGGGGTATTGGGGGAGAAAAGGAAGGAAAGAGGAAGGGAAAGGGTGTGCTGAAGAAGATTAAAAGTGGAAGGCAATGAATAGAAAGAAGGATATATAGAGGGTAATAAGATATAAAGGGGAGGAAATAATGCAAGGATGACATAGAGAAAGGCGATAATACTACATTATCTTTTCCCCAACATTTTGAATGGGTAAATCAACCTGATTGTGGTTCTAGCTAGTTTCCTTTGGAGCAAATAATGTAGAAATTTTCCCTTTCCTTACCTCTCTGCAAGCACCATGATTTGGGCCATTTAAGAATATACTATTGAAAATGGTGTATCTTTTCATATTACATTCTTAGACTAGAAAACATGTATATATATATATATATATATATATATATATATATATGATGGATGAGTTTGCTAATTCTTGATACTAGTAAGTAATGGGTGTCGATGTCTTAAAATCTAGCCTTAACCTCTAGTAAATCCAAGTCACTGAGTTCTTTCAAGGATTTGTAAACTCTGTATATTAAATTAGAAAGTCATACCCTATTCTTGTGATTACATATATAATGGAATTGATTTATAAATTATATTATGTGAAATGACTTAGGATCTAATTAAATATCTGCAACAAACTAGTATTACCAATATAAATTCCTATTTTTAAAATAAATCAACCTAGTGAATTTATCAACCCTCACTTGAATGTAATGCCTCCTAGTTATTTTATCAAGCCTTAGAATAAAATATAAATGATTTGGATGCCTCTTATGTAGGTAACATAGAATATTTAATTGACATTATTATGAGTATTATAATTTTAATAAATAAAAATAATTGATGAGAGTCTCATATTAATTTCATGAGAAAATATTCACTGAATGATTTATCTCCAGATTTAACCGACCAAGAAATATAGTGCATTGGTGGATAAAAATTTATTGTGTATGTATGTTTTTCTAGTTTGAAAATCAACCTAATAAAAATATTAAATTATTATATTCATTTATCCCCAAGGTGGAATGTTGATTTGGGATTTAGTTCCCAAAGAGCCGAGTTATTGTTAAAAATTGGTTCTTTAAACATAAATAATAGTGCCTGGGATTTTTGGCTTAGTCTGGCCACGTTTAGTATTCAGAGACATGGATTTTTCCACAAGGATGTGCATTAATTGATTATGAATTTTATTTATTTAAATTGTGTGTAATTCTTATGTCTAGGGTAAGTTTGATGTTTTATTTCTTTTATTAATTATTATTTTGATTCCTTGCATAAGTTGATTGGAAAAAATTACCTTATTATGGTTTGATAGAAATATTTTATGTTCCTTATTGAGTGATTAAAGGTTTCTATGGATTAATATAATGTCATGTGTTTTAATGTATGGTTGAGTACGAGAATCATGGGTGAAGCCTTGTTGGGATCACCTTCACATTAAACATTTTCATTGTGATAAAGTAAAACTAGTTAAATGGCATGTAGTTCTATTAACTCTTATGGAGCTAATTTTAATATTCAGGGATCATATGAGGTCATGAGACCTCATGATGATCCCCTAAATTTTTTATATCAATCATTGGCATTTAAATCATATTATTTTTTAAATGCTTACTAGGATCTTTAAATATTATCATATATGGGATTTGTTGGCATTATTGGTGACCAAAGTTAATGAATTGTTGAAGATTTATTTGTTGCCTATTTTGATCCTCAAATTGATTCTAATTCTAATTGATTATGATTTCAATTCACTTATGGAACCCCTATCTTATTTCCTATTTTCCATGTTTAGTTGTGTTACCTGATTTATATGTTTGACTAATTTGGTTGTGTTCCATGTTGGGTTGAGTTTAATCATTAGTCCTTGACTTGGTTGAATGTAATTAAAAGTTTTATGTGATACTCTCTAGTCTACTTATGACTATATTGAGTGTACCCTAGGTGGTGAATATGCCTTATGTTGGTGATATGTTATTGTGATGTGATGTCTATTCATTTAGTAGCCAACTTTCTCAAAACTATCTTTGACCATGTTTGCTGAAACCATCATCTAGCTGATGGTTGGGGGTGGTGAGGGCCACCTATGGAGAGATCATAGGGCTGGTTGGGAGGGCTTATCCTAATTAGGTTTTTATAATCTACACTTGGATGACTTCATGGATAGGTATGATGTATTTGGTAATATTATTCACATGTTGTTTATCTCTTTACTAGCTTCATTATATGTTAATTTCATCCAACATGACTAGTGGTTACAATTATGATTACATCATTTGGATTTTAGATTAGCTACAATCATATCTTGGCATGCTAACCTTGTGTAGTGTTATATACCCTTTATAATTCAAGAAGTTCAAGATCATGTTAAGTGTGATGTATTTTTTTGGAGCTCCCATATAGTTCTAAATTCACTCTTGGATGTACTTGGATTTTAACATGGTGTTAATCAGATATTCCTTGTTAATAATATAGTGTCACACCACATTATTTTTATTGTTGATGATTTATTATGTTTTTTCATATCCCATTCTTCCTTTAGTTATAACTAGTAATTTGGTTTGACACACTAGTATGGAAATGTTTTGTTATACCATCTTATATAAATTCAACCATGATCATATGTTGTAAACTACCATGGAAAATTTTATTAATGATGGTTTGGTGATCCGTAATCATAATAAAAAAAGTGTCGTATCATCGAAGGCTCATATAATTTTAGATTTTCCACATTCACAACTGAATAAATCTACATATAAGATGGCAAATCCAATCAGAAAGCATTTTTATCAATATTTTCCATAATCCAAAAAGGACCATATCAGATTGGTTTTAAATTTTTACCTTCACCTATCAGTCTTTCCTTACTAATGTGAAGCCATACTAAATCACCTACAACAAGGTGGTGATCAACATGATGTTTATCATGTCTTGCTTTGTACTTTGCCTGACTTTTCTCTAACTAATCTTAGATAGTTTGATGTAAATTTTATATATTTTCAATAAACTTCTTGTCTTTAATAACATCTTTACATTCATCAGTAGCTGAATCCTATCCATAACAAACATCTAGAAGAGATTTAGGAAAATATCCATAACAAACTTCAAAAGTAGATTTCATAGTAGAAGAATGAAGTGCACGGTTGTAAGCATGTTGTATATAGCATAAATTATCATCCCACAACTTGGGATGTTTATTGCAATAACCACTAAGTAAATGTACCACTGTATAGTTTACAACCTTTGTCTGCCCATTAGTCTGTGGATGAAATGCAATTCTCTTATTCAACTTAGTGTCCATCAATTCCCATAGTGTTGATCAAAATTCTGTAAGAAATTAAGAATCTTGATCATAAATAATAGAAGTGGGCAAACCAAAATGAACCCATACATGTTGAAAGAACAAGTGTGTCATACCTTCCCTTGTAATATGTTTAGTGCAAGGAATCAAAACACACATCTTGCTAAATCTATCCACTAGCACATACAAGTAATCATGTTTTGTCTGTGGCATAGGCAAACCCCCTACAAAGTCCATGGAAATACTTTCCTAGGGATGAGTAGGAATAGGTAAGGGAGTGTAAAGTCCTAATTTCCTATTACTAGGTTTGATTTTGGCATAAAGAACACACCCCTTGATATATTTGGTAACATTTTCCTGTATACGGGGCCAATCACAATACATTATTAAATATGCAACCATTTTACCAACTCTAAAATGACCAAAAATAAGAGAAGTATGTGCTTCCCTAATCATGTGTACCCTTTCATTTTGGGGAATGCAAAGTTTACCCAAATGATACAAAAGTCCATTATGCACATGATAGTCTGATTATTCTACCTATTTTCCACTCATCAAGTCTTTATACACATCCTTAAAGTCAACATCATCAACATATTATTCTTTATAACTTTCATGAGTAAACTTACTATGTTGTAAAGAATAGATGAAACTACCATAGGGAGACTAGAAATCATGTCAACAACTTTATTTTATATACCTTTCTTATACCTAATCACAAGATGAAACTATTGTAGGAAACCCATCCAACAAAAATGCCTGTGATTAGAGATATTGGAGGGGATGATGATCTGTATGTATCACTATCTCCTTGCACATGAAGTAATGTTTCCATTTAATAACACTTTGAACTAATGCATACAATTCCTTATCATAAGTTAGATAGTTTCTTACTGCACCTATGAGGTCTCAAAATGATAACATACTATTTTATTTTCCTACATCAGAATATCTCCCATAGAATAATCACTTGCATCTATCTTGATCTCAAATGGATACTAAAAATTAGGAAGTGCCAAGACAAGAGCAATACTAATCTTTATCTTCAAAGTGTCAAAGGATTTTTGCTGCTTGCCTCCCCACTAAAAGACCTATTTTGTACTAGTCAAAGAATGCAAGGGTGATGTAATAAGTGAGAAATTATCAATGAATTTTCTCCAATATTTCACTTCACCTAGAAAACTTCTAATCTCAGTTACATTATTGGGTTTAGGCCATTTATCTATAACCTCTACCTTTGTAGGATCAATTTTTGATTCACCATGTCCTATAATATAACCCAAGTAAATCAAAGAGGTCTTTCTGAATTCACACTTAGATAATTTCAAATAAAGTTTCTCCCTTCTTAATGCATCCATGACTTTCCTAATATGATCCACATGATCTTCCCAAGATTGACTAAAGATCAAAACATCATCTAACCACTTTTCAAGTCTAACTTAGTGAAATAGATAACATTTCTTAACTGATCTAGCAAATCATTAATACAAGGAAGGGGGTAACAATGCTTAATAGTAATTTTGTTTAAAGCATAGAAATCAACACACATTTTCCATGTGCCATCTTTATTAGGCACCAAAATGATAGGCAAACCAACATGAGATGCACTAGGATTAATAACACCCTTTTCTAAAAGTTCCATTACCTACTTCTTGATTTCCTCATTTTCCACCATTGATAACTTGTACATGCCAATGCTAGGGAGAGGAGAATCCTATAACAATTGAATTTCATGTTGAACTCCCCTTTTAGGGGGTAACCCTTTGGGATCCTGAAACACATCTTCATAACTAGAAATTATTTCAACTGATTCTTTCTTATGTTTAGGATCACAATTTTCCATATCTTGGGAATATTATTTTTCCTTATACTTAATCAACATGAGACAAAAATTCTTTCTTGAATTGACTAGTCTTTTCATTTGTCCTATTGTAACCAAGGAAAGACTCATCTTCACATGATGTGCTCTGACTATATATTTAATGCCATCCTTAACAAGCAAGTACTTATTCTCTTCCCTATAAAATATTGCTTTTCTATCAAAAAGATAAGGGATTCCTAAAACAATCCTTCATATGTCCAGAGGGACTACAACCAAATAAACTTCATCCATGAATTTGGATGCGATGACAAATTTCAATCTGTAAGTTTTAGTTACTTGTAGTTTTGCATCATCACACACCCAACCAAGTGGATAGGGTTTCAGATGGGGAGTTATTTTTAAGCCTAAATTTTAAACAATCTCTTCAGAAATTAAATTTGCCTATGATCCACTATCAAATAGAGTGTCAATCTTAGTATGTTTTGTAACAAATCTAATGTGTATAAACTCATTTCTTTTCTTATCATCATGCATAAATTTCTATTTTGAAGAGTAAGCAACATTAGATGACTTAGTGATACAAAGATAAGAATAATTTTGCATACTCATAGTTGTGATCTTAGTTTCATCCCTATAATCTAAACTTAGATCCTAAACTATAGTATTAGATTTCTTATCTTTCTTATTAAACATGTTAAAATTATTTAAGTCAAGATGTAATTTCTAATACTTAGAATCATCATGATTTTTATTGCAATGATTTCAAAATGGCTTACCCTCTTCTTTATCAATAGTAATAGTAGATTTTTATTTACCCTTTCTAGAACTTTGCCCTTTAAAATGCTTAAATTTAGATTGCTTACTTTTAAATTTAGGAAAAGATTCTTTTGTCTATTTTCCTCTAGGCTCTAAATGAATGGATTTAACACATGCTTCATCTAAAATAGTGGGATTGAGAACTAGAATCATGTATTTCAAGTAACTATACAACCCACCTATTTATTTAAGTAGTGTTTCTTGTGTATAAAGAGGAATATTCAAAAGTAAATCCTTTTTCCTAAATTCTTGTGTATAATCTTGAACACT
Source organism: Torreya grandis (assembly GCA_037957365.1). NCBI lineage: Eukaryota > Viridiplantae > Streptophyta > Pinopsida > Cupressales > Taxaceae > Torreya > Torreya grandis. Next base: position 90,886 of record JARHVA010006271.1, on the reverse strand, counting down.
TTGGCCTTTATTTTGTCTAAAATATTGCCAATCCATCATGGCTTGATGCATATAGCCTAAAGGATAAAATTGCTTTCTGAGTGGATCAAAAAATTCACTCCAAGTGGAAATCGAGTTACCTATGTTAATCTCATTTTCCTTCAACTTACTCTCCCATCAAATGAGATTTATGCCTCCCACTAGAAGAGTAGCCAAGTGAATTTTAGCCTCATCATCTACAATCTTTTGGAACCTAAAATATACTCAAATTTTCTTTATCTAGTTATCCATGTTTTCTAAATTAATCTCACCATTAAACATTGGAAATTCAAACTTAATATCTAGCTTTAGTGAAGGAAGAGATTCAACGACTTTTTTATCTCTACCATCCCCTGAAGAGGATGAAGGTTTCTTAGAATTTTTACCACCTCCATCATGATCCATCTTAATTCATCATTCTTGATAAATTTCCTTGACTATGTCCTTCATTTCTAAGAAGGATTGTCAGAAAGTTCATTCAAACTCAAAGCCATCTCCTATTTCTGTAGTACATCTTAATCTAATCTCTAGATTGTATTCTACTAATTTTCATTCACCCTACCTAGATCTTGACCTTATCAACATACACTATAAATCCACATGGTTAAATAATTTTTTGGATATGATACCAAAAATATAATCCATAATCATAATCAAACAAGTGTCGTAGCAACAAAAAACACACTTGCAATTAGATCAAAACCTTAATTCAATGATTTACTTAAAATCAAAATTTTAACTGATTAAAAAATTAAAATATGTTTAAAAATATCAAAATAGACATAATTTTAAGAGTGAAATAAAATAAGAGACGATAATTGATAGAAAATACCAAACATAATTTGATAACAGAGTTAAGCTATAAAGCCTACGTCTCCAAATCTACTCCAATGGGGGATCGCTCCTTATTAATTATAGAAAAATCACTTTACAATATTAATAAGTCTTTAAAAATAATCTTATGGCCTTAAAATATATCTCAAATAATCTCTTGAAACCATATTAATTCATTTGAGTCATAAAATCCTTCTTTGTTTCTCTCCACACTCTTTACATGTCTTGGAAACACTATTCATGTCCAAAACTTGGCTTCAATTAGAATCTCATTACCTTTATATAATGCTCAGGATCCATGGTGTAGTGGTTAAGCCCTTATCATTTTATCCAATTTGGTAATGTTAGAATCCCACTCCATCGGTTTTGGTATTATCCCAACATTTTTGGTGGCAATGAAATCTAATATCCCACATTTGGGAAATGAAAAGGTAAGTTTATTTTTAAAATGCCACGAAGTGGAGGTTTATAATGCTAAGGTTTTGGCATTAACTTTAATTTCATGGGAATATGGTGGAATGTGGAGATTATGTGGGGGGGACCATGGAAAAATACATGGATGTTTATGGCATGAACATATAGAGTCTTATGGCATATAGTGGAAGAATGAGGGGTTATGTGGAAAGTTTGGAGGGTCTTGGAATTTTGAGGGAATTTGGAATTAAATTTAATTAATTAAATAATATTAAAATTTGGACCATATTAAATTTGTGTCAAGCCATGTGGTGGTTTGAGGACCCATCATGTGGTCAAATTTCCATTTGCCACTTGTCGACATTCATTGATTGTTGACCTCTTGTCGCTTGTTGAAAAAACCCAATTTTTTTTTTAAAGTTTTCTCAAAGTGATCTTCCAAGTGCCATAACTCCTGTATATGGACTCCATTTTCCAAACAATAAAATGGGTCAAAAATCTCTCAATGAGTCCTTCACCATGGAATTGATAAACTTACAATTTTAAGACTTTATTTTTGGAGTGAAATATAGATCCCCCTAGATCATTTGGGTAAGGAGTTACTTATTTTATGTTTGAGCATACTTTAGTTTTACATTTGGAGTGATAATTGTTTACTAAATGTTAATGCTATGTTAGTGGATTTCCTATACTTACACTATATTGGTGAATTACCTTGTTATTCATACTAAGGAATATATGATATGTGACGTTGTACATGCTTTTATGTGCATTGATTTTCTTATGTCTTCTTATTAAACTTATATATATACTTCCCTAATTTTTATTCATCAAGAAGATGTTGATATAGAGATTACATAGGCAGTGGATTTTATGTAATGGAGTGTTTTGACATGCTTGAGTAGGCTGGATAAGATCTTTAGGAAGTTAGAATCTTAAATTAGATGGTAATAATGAGAGATATCTACTTATTGTTTTTGTATACATATGATTATGTTCATTTCCTTTTATTCACGTAGGAATTTCACTTGATATAACATAAGAATATTGAACTACATATAATTGGTTTTCAATTATGCATCGAATATAGAGACTCCTTGGGTGCCTAAAATTATATGTGGAAATTTTGATTGTGTGCTTTATGATTTTGGAATAAATTTCTAGTTTTAGGTTAATAAGGTAATTCTTTGATTCCTTGCATCATGAAGTATTGGAACATTAATTGATACCTTCCCTTGGTTATGTACTTACATAAATGAAGTGGATACAATTGTATATGAAGATATCATTCTCGCATGATGGATATGAATATTAATGTTACCTCTTATTGGATAGGTACCCTCACTAAGTAGGAATGACAATTGGTAGGAGTTGGTGTGTGTATTCAGCTCGTGTAAACCTTGACATTGGTATGTTTCGACAAATCAGTTCATTTGGCACTGTTGTATGCTAGGACAATAGATATTTTATGTTGAAGTGAAGCATGTTACTATTTCATGGTGGGAATACTTAATATGATGTCTTATGAAGTAAGACCATTCATTAATGAATTAATTAAGGAAGATAAGAGGTTAATGTTGTAAAATTTAATCATGCACCATAAATCTCTGATCATGAAATTAGCTAAAATGCAAATGTGAGTGTGTAAATTCATTGGGCTAATGTTTCTCCACCACCTTAAACATCAGTTGATAAGATAATCAATATTAAGGATTATATTATGTGTGTGTGTGTGTGTGTGTGTGTGTGTGTGTGTGTGTGTGTGTGTGTGTGTGTGTGTGTGTTTGTGTGTGTGTGTGTGTGTGTGTGTGTGTGTGTGTGTGTGTGTGTGTGTGTGTGTGTGTGTGTGTGTGTGTGTGTGTGTGTGTGTGTGTGTGTGTGTGTGTGTGTGTGTGTGTGTGTGTGTGTGTGTGTGTGTGTGTCTGTGTGTGTATGTATGTATGTATGTGTGGCTTACCATGTACTTGAGGTGTATTAATTCCTTTTACCATCCTTTTTAGTATACCATATTGGCTATTTAACAATTTAGAATCGATTATGATGATTCTAGGATTGGCTGTCACTATATTTTTACCTATTTGAAGATGTGATAAAGCATAATTATGGCTTTGTCTATGTGCTTGGACTGTGGTAAACATGTTTATAAATTAATTGAAATATATCTTAGAGTTATGTGATTCCTATCATATGTTCATGAGCCTTAGCTTAACCCATATGCACTCTTCTGATAGCAGGTTGATATATGTGCTTTAAATACTGTATATTCCACTTGATGTCATTTAGGAATATTTTTTTTCATTGGTTTCAATGTCAAGCATGGTTGTGATCATTGATGACTCAAAATTTAAATATTAACCTTTCTAATTATGCATACATAGGTATTCTAAGCATTTATCACTTGTTTCATAAAGTGAGGTTTGGGTCCATTATGCATCCATTATGTACTCTAATACACAACTTCAAATTTTTTTTGAGGTTGTTTCAATAAATTTTTGTTGATAGACATCATATGTTAATCCTTAAAATGAATTCAAGGAATAAAAATTAGTGATTTTATTCAAGAGAAAATTATTATATATTATAACCAGCTTTATGACATTATTAAATATAATAAAATTTATGTTTGATGCATTGTGCATGATTTTGTGTTGTGTCAAATTGTTAGTTTTATCTCAGGTTGCTTTGTGGAGACAAAATTTCATTACAACTCTTAATTTTAATTTTTGCATTGAGAAAGATGATTTTATAAGTGGGAGAATGCAATACTTTTCACATTGAACATCTCTCCCCTAGTCATTTTTAATTAGTCACCACATCTATTCTATTCAAATAACTCTTATCGTATTTAATTATTTGAATTTGTTCCCTCTAATTATATAATTACCTTGTGTGGTGAATCAAATTTAGAAAATAATATTAAATATATAATTTTTAAATCAATAAAACTAAAATTAAATCAAAAAATATATGGGATTATATAATTTAAATAATTATTTAATTTGTGCATAGTCACCCTAGGAAGGTTAGGGAGGTTAGTAGGTATGTCATACCCTAGAGTAGGTGGTTTTGAAAATCTTAGATTGTGGAACAAGAATTTTGATAGCATTTAATTTAATTTGTAAGAACCCACATGGGATTGTAATAGGAATTTTAACCTTATAATAAAAGTACAAGGGTGGGTATACTTGTGCAAGTAAACCCACATGTCCCACTAAGTAATTGTAAGGGAGAGTATGAGCCTTATATGACAAGAATATCTACTTGTAAGTGACAATACCCATCAATTAATAAGTTTAGGTGGAATTTTGAGAAGAGAAAATCTCTTTAATTGACCAACTTTTGGCTTAGTTTGGGGGTTGATTATTCTTAGAGACAAGCTTCTTGGATAAGATGAGCTTAGAGAGAAGTTAAAGAAAGACTTAAAGAAGGAAAGGTAGGATCCTTCTCCTTAATTTTTATTGTTTACAAAATGATTATTAAATAAATTTTATGAATAAATAAACAAATTGTATTGCTCTCAAACCCTTCATTAAAGAAATTGAAATAGTTTTCCTTTCAAATCAAATCCTCTCTTCTTGCATGCTCTTTATTTTAGAAATCATAAATTATAAGTTATACATCCTTGTATGTTATTTCATTGAAATAATTGTTTTGGAGCAAAAGATTTTTAAAAAATAAAAATGAAAATGCACCATTTTAACTTTTTTTGCTCTATTTTTATTGATTTTGATTGTATTTTTCATATTTTAATTAAGTTCTCTTTCTTCCTTGATCTCACACACACACAAACACACATAGGTATGTGTGTGTGTGTGTAAAGTTCATTTATTTTATTTAAATAAAAAAATTAATTAGTTATTTTTTTTGAGACTAATGAATATATGTATTAATATTTTTAATAATTTATGAACAAATATATAAATGTAAACAAAAAATGGAAATCGATTTTATTATTTTTAAATATATATATATATATATATATATATATATATATATATAAGAGTTGTGATGAAACTTTAATGAGATGTGGGTGAGTTGGTTAAGTGGCTTGGTTTTTTCAAGCCCCACATAGGTTCAAATCTCAAGAAAGGCATATGAGGCCAGTTATGGTTGTGAGTTGTATTCTTAGGGCCGTTAATGGCCATTGGTTATTATAGAGGCTAGTGGTGGCCATTATTGATAATGGTTGGTATAAATGGTAATAGATGGTTTAGGTTGTTACTAAATTAGATGGGGATCTAGGTCATTGATTATGCTCTAGACTAGTCCATGTTTTGATCAAAATCCATTACCTAGAAAAAAAGAGTTTGATGATCCAAATCACTTCCATTAAAGGGAGGGAAAGGGGTTGGTCTAGCATATGCCCTCCCACTCCCCTCTATATTATATTAGGGTAGGGGAAAACACTATTGACCCTGACATCCTTTAGCTATGACCTAAGGTCATGACTTGGAAACTTTTTCCCCATTAGTCTTTATAATAAGGTATGAATGATGGGCGAGTGGCTATTTTTTTTAACAAATAACATATGTTATTTTAATAAATAATGAAATAAATGTGTGTGAGGTTATACATAAATATTTATATGAAATATATCAATATTAATAAATAAAATATAATAAAGTAATATACTTTTAAATATTTAAAGATATATGAATTTAGGCATATGAATATACATAATGTGTATACACACTTAGACCAAACAAAAAACCTAAAATTAGACATTTTTTTTCTTATTATTCATTCTCTCCAAATCACTCTTTAACCTAAAAATACATAAACCAAATGAAAATCAAAAGATGCAAAAATGCTTTTGTACTATCTCAAATTACAATTAGGGTTTTTCCTAGGACTTCTTTAATTCGATGGTCTATAACATTTTGATCTTAAGGTGGATAGTGAATCTTGTACTTGAAGGGAATAATGATTTTTAAACATAAGTTAACTTATATTTTATTATTAAACTTAAATATTATATATACATAATATTTTCAAACTTTATCAATTATTGATGCTTTCTATATTGCAAAAACCCATCGAGTCTCAATCTCTCTAAGTGTATGCCTTAAGGGGTGCACTGGGAAAGGGGTGGGTAGACCATTGGTACTTTGAAAGATTTTTGTCCATATAATACCACTTTATATCCTTCCAACCATCTCTTAAAGACATTCCCCTAAGATTTGCCTCTTATTTTTCACCCACCTCTAGTCATTTATTTCCTTCATTAGCCCTTCCCTAGCCTAAAATTATTTTTAGTGGTTTATAATACACTATTAAACCCATCAACCTTATACTCTAATTGGAAGAATTCATTTAGTGTCTAGGTCAGCCCTTAGTCAACATAGACTAGGACCTAATTTTTTTTATCAATAAATAAATAGAGTCTATTGGGTTGACCCTATCTACTAAACTTTTAAAAAGGACTAGGGTTAAATCTATCTATATAAACACATTAATTTCATTATTCTAAAGATAATATAAGAAGAATATATATATTATGTGTCTTATTATCCACCATTATACTTGAGCATAATAGATAAAGGTTTCATACTTTATTTAAAGATATAGATTTTGTCTTGTGGAAAAATCTTTTAGATGCATTGATAGGTTGTGTAGCCTACAGATGATTTATCCTTGTCATCCTTATATACCACAACAACCTCTCATGAAGCACCTTGGATAAGGGAAATATTTAGGCTCAGTGGGTTCATCTTAAAATATAAGTATTCCTAACTTTGTTCCTCCTTTATAAGAGTAGATAGATATGCATTTGTAATTCTCTCCCATGTGTTAGGATTTTTTATACATTGATGTGAGTATATTCATTAAAATCCCTTCTTAACCTTGTAAAACTTGTTTGGAATTAGAGATTAATATATTCTTAAAATTGGAAAAATATAAAATTGAAACATGGAACATATTTATTTTAGGTGTAAAATATCAATGTAACACTTAAATAAATTTTATTCCCAATGGTTGGATTGGAATTGAATTGAATATGGAAGACTTTTCACAAGATAAATTATGTACCATTCTATATCATTAAATGTTGTATGATATGTAATTAAATTAAATACGTATATGTTAAATTTATCAAATCTAATGTTTGAAATGTAATTAAAATGGTTAAAATTTACTAATAAAATAAATAAGTCATTGTATTTGTTGGGAAGTAAACCGGAAGCACACAATTGATTACCAAACCAAGCAACTTAATATGCGGAAATAAACCAGATTCACCAAGTAACTAGAATTCAGAATAACACATGATATGAGAGACAATACACAACTTGTATTAACACTTCATATAGAAAAGAATACAATAAAGAAGATGCCACTTCTTCTCCACCACCTCTTCAAAGGCTCGCTGCACCTCAAGTGAATAGTAATTCTTCTCCCTAAAGCTCTCCCTCTCAGGTCCCAACACCCAACTCAAAATATAGAGTTGGTGTTCACCTCCTGTGCTCCATGCACACCACAAGTGCTCCACGCACTCCACAAGTACTCCATAAGTACTCAATGTACTTCAAGTAGATCTCCCATGAACCTGCAACAACCTGCAATTCAACAGACCATAATTATGGAAGGAACTCCCTTGCCTTCCTCTTTGCTCTATCCGAGTACACACCTGTACTCCAAGTAGATCCTCCCTGATACTGCTCCCTGTTGTGTTGCTGTCTATATAATCCTGCACACCTGTAAATCAACCCGATTTTGGACACCTGTGAACCTTGACCTTGCACACACATACACCTATAGATCAATGATCTTACTTACCATGTAGATCTCCTATATAGGCCATGCAACTGTGACCAAGATCCTACACACCTGAAGAATCCTGCTGACTCTCCAAAACTAGCACCCACCTGGTACTGTGGAACTAGGAGGAACACCCTTGCTGACCTCACACACAGAAGGAACAAACCTTGCTCAACTCAAACTAGAACACTTTTCCAATACAACCATGAGTCTATTATATAGATCTCATCCAAACAATGATTAGACATCTAATTACGATAATTAGATCCGTAGCTCTCAGTATAAAAATAGATCTAATCATGTAAACACTTGGTTCGTTAGCTAACTGCCTGTAATAAGCTCGCAGTCGAACCACACAGGC
>JARHVA010006271.1:0-77500 GCA_037957365.1 Torreya grandis | reverse complement strand
TTACTACAAAGTATTTATATTGTTATTACTATTTAGTAAAACCACAATAATAAAATGACTGAATAGATGATTTTAATAACATCCTTGAGATGAATAGGTTTATGGGACCATTTTAAAGTAACAAAAATCAAGTTAAAACTATATTTTCCTTGCCATTTGTGTACAATGCCCAACTCCACATAGAACACTGAAGTCAACAATTTTAGCACTATTGTCAATGTCTGATGTGGCATCACATTTTGAATAATTGATCAAAGATGCCTCATATTACTTGATGGTTATTAATTTTCTATTATACATTATCAAATATATATATATATATATATATATATATATATATATATATATATATATATATATATATATATATATATATATATATATATATATATATATATATATTTAGACCTTTCAATATGAATACATTAATTTACATACTATGTGTCTTCTCAGGTGATTTTCATGCATATATATTTTAGATCTATACACTTTTTATTTAGTCCTTAATGACACTACTGCACTATGTTTTTTATACACTTAATCATTTTCCTTTATTATATTATCCCCCAAATTTCACTTGGGATTCCAATCATGCCATCTCAATTTTAAGCTCTAGTAGGCTTAGAGCCTAATTATGTATGTTTTTGGAATTTTAACCCATTAAGAAAATTAAAGGATAAATGGGAAAAAAGTGTCCATATTAAGCAATGGAAGTTTGACATAGTCTATATATATCTCAAATGGATTTTTAAAAAAATGTTAGGCTTTTCATATAAATACATTTCATATTATGTTATAAATTATATTTTTAAATTTTCAAAAAATGATTTCAAAAATTTATAGGTTATTCATATTCCTAATGAATTTTAAGATTATTAAATAGTTTTAATTGAGATTTAGTATTTTTATAATCTTAAATTAGAAAGGGATGTTGGGTAAATTATGAATCTTGATCCAAATAACATATATATTTTTTAAATTTATTTCAAAGGGAAAAAATATTTTTAAACTTTAGCTAGATTAACAAAGTAGAATGTTTACACAAAGGTAAATATGAATATGAAATATCAAATTGCATATAACTGACTCAAATCCTCAAACCTTAGAAAATATTATTATATTAAGACTCACATAAGTGAATTTAATTTATTACTAATTAAGGAAGAATCACTAACGTTATTTTTTTAGATAAAATATTAAATTTTATCCATTGAAATCATTTTGAGGTTGAGATCCTTTAGCCATGTGTGACAACAATAAGAGGACCAAGAGCTTGCAAAGGAGTGAGTGATAATGAACTAATTGATTAATAGATCAAGGCTCTTGTTATGCTATGGTTTTAAAAGTGGGACTTGGAATGCAATCTTCATTTGTAAAATTTAACCTTTATTGATATAAGAAGAATTGAAGATGAGTTTACACTAGGTTTTTGATTTTAAGTTTTATTTATATTAGAAGCACCAAATTGACTATAGGATAAGAATTCATGGAATTAAGTGCCATGCAAGGTCCTTTATTATCCACTTTTGGTTTAAAAAATATTAAGAATTATTATTCATGTGATCTTAGTTGTAGATAGATAGTTATATGTGATGTAGAGAAGATGCACACTTCTTTGACACTTGCTTTGTTATTGATTCAATTATTTATTAATAGATCATGAGGTTTAACATGCATTTAATGATTCTTAAGTTCATTGAATTGTATGATTAATTTAATAAAATTATTATTTATATTTATAGTCTTTTTTGAATCCTAAATCCTCTTATAACCTTGTCAAAGTTTCACTTGACTCCAAGCTCCTCTCTGCCTGCAACCTACTTAGTCCCTAGTAGCCCTTTTTATCTTAATATTTTAATGTACAGATGTGCATAGATTATTTTTAGAGAAATCAATGATCAATCTCAGTACCCTATATATTTTTTAATCTTTTTATGAATTTTTTCCCTCAAACTCATCTGATAAGTCCATTTTCCAACTCTTTTTAGGTCCTTGTTAGGCTTAATTAGTCTTGTTTACCCCTTACATACACATAGTTGCCTTAAATATGTATAAATCCATACTCTTCCATCCTAAAACAAAAAAATATGTGATAAAACATATACAACTTTAAAAATAAATTTTTTAAATAATATTCATCAAGTAAAATTTCTAAAAAATTGATTTAAATCTTGAAACCCTAAATTAAGGCTTGTTGTTACATTCAAAATCTGAGACTATGAAATTAGCTTAATCACACTTCATAAAAGGTTTAAAAATATTTTAAGAGTTGATAATTATTTTTGAAACCTATAATGACCTTCCCAAATCATTAAAATTCTTTTCTTAATGCCTTGTTTAAGTGTTTGATCTCATTCTTTATTCCCCTGTCCACATAGTTAAGGTCTATAGGTTCCTTAAAGGCAATCTATTTATGGTTTTTTTAAAATTTAAATGGTTTATTTAGCCTATTAAGGTTAATTAATTTTTTTCCAAAAATAAACAACTACTTACAAGAATTTAAATATTGAAACAAATCTTCTATTACCCTTTTCAATGACTTTCTTAGCACCACCGTATGCATAATTAACATGCACAGGGTCTGCAAATGCTCCCTTGAAATTTTATTTAAATTAAAATGGTTTTGAAACCTTTTGAATGTTTTAAAGGGTTCATAATTAATCAACACACACTATATTATCTCCAACCAAAAACCCCTGTTATGATTCTTTGCAACATTTGTTTAATGGTATCCTGTGTAAGCATGTGTTCAATAGGGCTAAAAGAAGTTTATTATAAAGTGATATGAAATGAAGTGAATCATCACAAAAATACATTTAAAAATTATAACATAGAATTAAAAATTAAATTAAGACTTAAAAAATATAGCTTTTTTAAAACTTTCCTCCATTGATCTTTTACAAACATTGTCATTATCTTAAGCAGGCACAAAAAATAAGGTACAAACCTTCATTTTATCAACTCTTGGGACCTTAATTTATTATTTTTTGGGAATAATTACATTATTATATCTAATACATCATAAAAAATTAATTTAAAACCAAAATTAACATGTTTTATATTAAATGTAACTACCTAAACTACTTTTCCAACAGTCATTACAAGAACATTTGCACCTTAGCACATCCATAAAGGTTGTTTGTATGTAAAAAATGACCCCTTTGGACCATGGTATAATCCATGGGATATTTATTATTATTTAATAACTATTTTAAACTTCTAAAACTTTTAGACTACTTCCTACATTACCCTTACTAGACCAAATGATTCAAAAATTCAAATATGACAAAAGGCAAGAAAATCCTAATTTGAATTTCTAGCTTACTCTATCGCCTATAAACCCTTGGAAAAAATTAAAAGGTGTATAATAAGGCTCCTAACACTTGTTAATAAACCTAAATAGGATTATATACTCCAAAACACTAATCTAATCAAAATTTTCTTGAATAAGCATCTAGTTGAGTCATTTAAGAAGGATGCTCTTGCATCATACTCCTGGAGTATGAAAATAAACTTTCCATAAATTTTTTCTCAATATAACTTGAAATACCAAGAATTTATCTTTCTATTTCTCTCTTAAATTCAAAGGTACACCTCCTATATCCCAAGGTCTATGAGTAACACATATAACACATCCATCGTGCTTACTCCTTTAAAGTGGATGTCTTGCATAGTGACCTTCAGCCTGAGCATATTTAACACTTGGTGATTTTAATAAAAATATCCTACACATGGAATACACATATCAAATAAAACAAACTCATGGTGATCTCTTTTGAAACCAAACTCTTGCTTTGGCATGTTTCATTTGTCTATGCTTGGGTTTATTATCTTTGGAATGGTTTTTGATGGTTCCTTATTTTATTACATAAGATAATCAAATAAGAAAACTTATTTTTCCACTTTTATCTACTGTCCACTCTCAACTTGACCATTTCCTTCTCCTACCACAACCAACTCTCTCAACATATCCACTTTCTTATCAAAACCTCCTATAAACTCCTAATTTTATATGAAATAAAAAGAAGAGAACAAATTTGCAAACAAAATTTATAAATGTTCATTATAAAAAAAATCACCTTTCTTATATTTTTGTAATATCTCCTTATTGCTTGCCCTCAGCTCATTAAAATGCTTTTCCATTGTTGTATTCTCTTCTTGTAATGGTTTGGCAACTTGTACTAGCTTGTCTCCTTCTTGACTCTTGCTTGAAAATATTATGTTATAAGCCTCATTACTAATACAAATTATTTCCTTACAAAATTAATCTTTCTCTCTAAACAACATGAAACTTCTTGGTGTCTCTCTCCATGTATTATCCTTCAATGGTTTCAATGTATGCTTATAACCATCTTTATCAATGATATAGGTGTTAGCTCTCCCATCATGCAAAGCTCTCCTATCATCCTACCATGGTCTCCCAAGAATGATGTGGAAAACATAAATGGGAATGACATCACATAGTTCTCTATCTTTGTATCCACATATCTTCAAGTCTACATGACAATGTTCACTCACTAGGACTTGATGACTATTTTGAATCCAAAAAACCTTGTATGGGTTTGGATGATTAATTATTTCTAGGCCTAGTTTGGACACCATCAAAGAAGAGACTAATTTATTTGTACTAAAATTATCTACAATAACCTTGTTTACTTACCTTTAATTTTGTACATGGTTCAAAACAATGTCTTTCTTTGAGGTGGTTCTCTCTCCTCTTGGCTAGTTTTTAGAAGGACTCTCTTCATTAGCAAGATTTCACCTATTTTAGGCCCCTCTATATAGTTTGGAAATTCATCTACACTATCATCCTATTATTTCACCATATGAGTTATACTCTCATGCCAAGAGTTTCCACTTTACACATCTTCAAGATACTCATAGGACCTATGTCCTACAAACTTACTGCACTTGAAGCATTTGCTTGTAAACCACCCATTACCTCTTACTCTACCATATGATCTACCACCTCTGTTATTGTAACCACATATATTTGATAAAATTGAAGCCTCTGAAATGTTTCCCATTTATTTACTTTGTCCTTGCCATTTTCCCCTATTACTTGGTTTCCCTCTTCCTTCTTGTTGTTTTCTCCCTTGGTAGTTTCTCCCACATCTACCTTTATTCAATTGAATTTGTCTTCTTTCTAGATTATCTTCTACCCTCAAGGATAATTGATAATCCTCCTTAATATTCCTAGGTTCTAATATACTCAAATCATCTTGAATTACAAACTTCAATCCAATCATGTACCTAGTAACCTTCTCAACACCATCTTCTATGTGGCCTAGTCGAATGGTTAACTTGTAGAAATCCTCCATGTATTACTTCAATATCATATATTTATGCCTCAATTTTTGAAACCTCTTAAATAAGTGAGTCTGATAATCCTTAGGAATGAACTTTCCCTTCATCTTGGCTACCATCCTATCCCATGACCATTTCTTGTCTTTAACTCTTATTCTTATCTCTTCCTAGATGCTATCCCAACATAAGGATGCATGAAAATTCATCCTTATTACTTAAAAATTCACCTTTTTATCCTACTTCACCTCTTTGTAATCAAATTATTTATCCATGGCTATGACCCAATCAACCAATTCCTCCACATTAAGGTTGCCTGCGTACATGGGCACTTCCATCATCACCCCAAGCACTACTTTAATGAACCTCTATTAAAATATTCCTTCATCACCTTCATCTAATACCTCTTAATGAGTAATACCATCCTCAACATTAGATATATCACCCCTATTTATATCCCTTTGTTGTGTCAACTTCATAGCTTGCAATCTTGCTTGTAGGTTCCTCATCTCAACCACCATAGCATCCAATGCTTGAAATATCCTTTGGAATAATATTTATGATACTCATACTCTACCTAGCATGATTAATTTCTACCTTCTAAATAGATCCTAAGCTCTGATACCAAAAATGATGCAGAGGAGATGCACACTTATTTGACACTTGCCTTATTCTTGATTCAATTTTTTGTTAATGGATCATGGGGTTCAACACATATTTAATGATTCTAAAGTTAATTGAATTGGTTAATGAATTTAAGAAACTTAATATTTCTCTTTATAGTCTTATTTTACTCCTCAATCTTCTTATAACCTTTTCAAAGTTTCACTTGACTCAAAACTCCTATCTACTTGTAACCTACTCAGTCCCTAGTAACCCTTTTTGGCTCAAATTATTTATGGAGAAATTAATTATCAATCTTAGTAACCTCTATTATTTTCTATTTCTATATTAATTTTCTCCCTCAAACTCATCTAAGAAGTCCATTTCCCAACTCCTTCTAGGTCTGTATTAGGCTTAATTAGGCATGTTTGCCCCTTATATACACATAGGTGTCTCAAAGACATATATAACCATAATTTTCCATCCTAAAGCCACAAAATTATGTGATAAAACATATACTCCTTTCAAAATACAAATTTTAAAGAATATTCACTGAGTAAAATGTCTCAAAAATTGATTTGAAACTTGAAACCCTAAATTAGGGCTTATTCACACTTCATACAAGGTTTAAAACTACTGTAAGAGTTGATCCTTATTTCTGACACATATGAGTACCTTACCCAATCATTAAAATTGATTTATTAATGCCTTATTCAAGTGTTTAATCTCATTCTTTATTCCCCCATCCACATAGTCAAGGTCTATAGGTTCCTTAAAGGCAATCTATTAGTGGTTATTTTTACCTTTAAATGGTTTATTTATCCTATGAAGGTCTTTAGACTTGGTTACAACACTAAAAAACTAATTCCAAGTGTTTGAATCTTATAACAACTCTTCTATTACCCTTTTTGATAACTTTCTTAATACCACTATATATACAAGGTTTGTAAATGCTCCCTTGAAATTTTGTGTAACTTAAAATAGTTTTGAAACTCTATGAATGTTTTAAAGGGTTAATGATGACCAAAAAATACTTTAATATCTCCAACCAAACACCCCTATTATGATTCTTTTCAATATTTGTTTAATGACAGCCTATGTAAGCCTGTGTTCAACAGGGCTAAAAGAAGTTTCTTATAAAGTGATATGAAATGAAATGAATTATTACACAAATATGTTTAAAAAGTAAAACACACCCTTACCAATTCAATTAATACTTCAAAAATATATCTTTTCAAAACTTCCTCCATTGAGATTTTATAACACTATCACTATCTTGAGCATGCATAGAAAACAAGGTACAAACCTTCATTTTATCAACTTTTGGGACCTTCATTTATTATTTTTATATGGGAATAATGCCCTTGTTCCCTCAAATATAGCATACCAACTAAATTTAAAACCAAAATTAATATGTTTTATATCAAATGTAACTACCTAAACTACTTTTCCAACGGTTATTGTAAGAACATTTGCACTTTGACACATCCATCAAGGTTGCTTGTCCATATAAATTGACCCCTTTGGCCCATGGTATAATACATGGGATCTTTATTATTGTTTCCTAACTATTTTCCATTTCCAAAAATTCTAGACTACTTACATTACCCTTAATAGACCAAATGATTCAAAAATTCAAATACGACAAAAAGGTGGGAAAATCTTAATTGGAATTTCTAGCCTACTCTATCACCTATAGACCCTTGGAAAACATTCCAAGGTGTCTAAGAAGACTCCTAACACTTGTTAATCAACATAAATAGGCTTATAGACTCCAAAACACAAATCTAACCAAAATTTTCTTGAATAAGCATCTAGTTGAGTCATCCAAAAAGGATGCTCCTACATCAATATGCCTTAAAATTAGATATCTAATTTTGAAATAAAAAAATGAATCAAATTCACCAATAAATTATTGAATCACATAGTTTTAACCTTATATATTATTTATGGCTCCAAAATGCATTATTATATACATATCTATAGTCATTTTAAGTGGTACAAACCATTTAATACTATAAATTCCATAAAGCATAACATTTTACTAAGCCTAATTAAATAATACACTCAAGTCATCATCATCATATGCAGAGATCCTATTTGTAGTTCCATCATCAAATTCAACCATAGATAATGTGCCTTATATGAGGTCATTTCTCATTTGAGAGTTAATAGCTATGCATTTTTAATATAAAAGATAACTAATGCTAAATAATGTTAAGTAAGAAGTTACCTAGATAAATGAAACTAAAAATTACATAAATTCCCCCTTTAATAACATATTAGATTGTGTGGACTAATCATAAAAAAATATTATTAGATAAGCACTTTATTCAACTAAATCAACTATATACTAACATTGATGAATTACTACAGGTGATAAATTTTGGTCTTTCCCATGTCACCAAGTGGAATAAACACTATTGAGCAAATTAATATTAATGTTCATGGAAATTTTAGTATCATTTAATCCTTTAAGACTATAGTAAGGCCATTGAGACTATTTCCAAGTAATTTTTACTAAATAAGACTTTTCAAATTCTTTCCACCACTTAGTGACGAGTATACAGATAGAGAATATGTGATTACTTAAAATCTAATAGAAAAGAGTGATAAATATAGATATGGGGTGTTCAAATTGGAACTTATGAATGATAGACATGTAATACATGAAAAAAATTATATTGTATAAAGGGTATAAACATACATTGCTCTATGTTATACATAGCCTTAAATGTACATCTTAATTTGGAAGATAATTAAAACTTTGAGGAGATTTATATCCTTGTCCACATTGTAAAATTATATATCTAGAGAGAAGGAAAATCAAGGCCTTACATAAATCAAGCTCTAATATTTATATATAATAAATTTAACTTGGCCAGTTGTAATCTCTTGATGGATACTCCACATGAAGATTTCACAAGTATACACATAGAATCGACCTGAGTGGTGTCTTAAGGTATTTACAATCCTCTCCCATCACTTCTAGTCACATTACAACATAAACTTTATTCTTAAATTAGGTTCACCACATTCTCTTATTTATACTCCTATTTTAAAATAATACTACATCTAAGTAAAGTAACAACTAAAAATATTGATGCAAATGAATTTTATTGAGGTGATTGTGAGCAATTGTCCTATATTGTATTGTATATTTTATCATCAATGCAATTGTATAATTATTTCACATTTTTAACATAATTTTCATGTTGAAAATTTTTCAAATAAATGTGAAATTTAACAAGTTAGATATTAAAACCCAACAAGATTAAACTAAAACTTACCATAACTCAATGATTTTGTATAAAACTCTTGAGTTTTAACAAGTTTACGAGAAGAGTGTATTTTTTCCCAATCATGGAATATTTATCCATATGTTTTAGATTTATTTCATTCCATGGTACACTATCTATAGACTTATGTTTTGGAGAGTATGTAATATAAACTATTTTAAATTCATTCCTATTTCAATTTTCATATGCATTTTACAATTTAGTATTTAATCATGTACCTGTTTGTGCATAATTTTACATTTATAGAATATATTTTTCATAGAATGAAAATTGAAAAAAATTATTGTGAGAATATGAATATGCTTATATCATTTTTAGTCTACTGAGTTGTGATTAATCCCTTCATCTTACTTATTTTCCAACTTTTACATTTTACTAAGGAATAAGCTTGACAATATTGAGTACACTTTTTTAATTTTGATGTGATTTTCAGGTGAAAACTAGACACATATTCAAATAAGGGTATGATTTTCCAATATATACATTTCAATTCATTAATATTTAAATTAATTTTTTTAAAATAAAATTATGATTTAAGGAGTTGATTTATATTACATTTATATACATCATGTGAATATGTTGAACCCTGATATTCAACATCCATATGTGTCTTCTTAATCTCTTTTTAGAATAAATAATGTGTTTTTTGAAAGCTTAAATTTTAATTATTCAATAAATGGGGTTCATAATAAATAATTAGTTGTTTCATTTGTTTTAAAACACAAGGCTAATAGTCAGTGAGACTATAGAAGAGCGTTATCCTAATATAATATTTTAAATTATATCTTAATTTAATTTAAATTATATTTTTATGCAATATTATGCCTTCCCATGTTCATTAAATCATAATTTGATCTTTTTGAAACACATAAATGTATATTAGAAAATTTTATCTAGTAAAAGTTGGTGTGTTTCAATTTGTAGGCTAAAATTATGACTCACTCAACATAGTTAGGAACTAACTTATCTAGGTAAACAAAATAAATCTATATCTCTTGGGATAAAGAGAAACCTTATTTTTAGGACCTGCTAGTGATCTAAGGGCCAAGAAACTCTAAATGATATAGCATGGGTAGGTTGTGTTTGTTTCCACTGAAGGTTCTAAATGGTTTCCTCAGAATATTCAAAATCTCATTAATGGTATCCTCTAAAAATGTATTATTTACAATTGAATGGGTAGATCCTTTATGATAAAAAAATTAAAAGAGAGGGAGAGAGTAGGGGAAAAAAAAATTCCTTGATCAAGATAGGTCGTTCAATACCTATAAATTAAATCAATGTTGGTCGTAATAAAATAATTGGGCATTAAGTCTAGATAATACAAAAAATATAATACCATAATGATCAAGGCTCAATGAAAATTATGTGAACATGAAATATATAACTCCATTAAAAATAAATCTAAGACATAAACTTAAAACTATTTTCACACTATGACTAATGTAAGCCTCAAGATAATTAGAATGAGCTCTTAGATCTAATTAAACTAGTTATTGCATAATTTAATTATATATCCACTTGCACATCAATAAAATCAATTTGTTTTTGCATAGATTACTTCCCAAATCAATATATTTGGAAAACTATCAGGATAAAACTATTAGAAAGTGAAAGTGAAATCCTAGCTCAATTTGCATAGAATTTTGGTACTCAAATGTGTCAACCATGGTAGAAAATAAATGTTTAAAAAACATGATGGAATAACAAGTGTAATACTAATATGTTTTGAAAACTTTTTGGGATCAAATTTTCCCACCTTTTATAATAACAAGTAATGTTGCTTATATAGATAGGGCTAACATATCATGGCTATGATACACAAGCATAAAATAAATGATTTTGATACAAAAATTTAATAGAATAATTTATTAAAACTCAATTTTATGATAACACATCAAGAATAAAGAAGCTAAGACTAATCTAGTCATGGCATAATTTTAGATACAACTTCCAAGATGGAAGTTGATTTTAATCTTCAATGTACTCCAATCTCCACTAATCAAAAGACACTATGTGATATTTTAGTTTCTTCTACTAACCATCAAACAATATAATGATAAGAAACCACCTCAATTTATATTAATACCTATAATTAATGTATTGGTCCCAATGTTAGATTTTCCCATTCACTATTTCTTATGTTTATCTTTAAGATAGTCACTTTCCATATGTGTCATTTCCTATTAAATGTTGATGACCAGACAACATTAAAATAATGGATTGTTCTAATCCTATAACTATATACATTCAATTATATTAATGAACTTATTGATATCCTTATCCTTTGGGTCAATTCTACCTTATAGATATGCATACTATTTTTAATTTTGGCCTCTTCCTTTACCTAGGTATTTGTCAATACTCCAACCATCTTTATCTTCATTCTCATTTTATCCTCTTATCATCTCAGTAGATATGTAGTGTAGGTTATTATCAACTAATTATGAGTTCACAATGGTTAGGTTTATGCATTGTAGTCACCCACTCTCCTCTACATGTTGTCTTTGATTTCAATCAGAAATAACCTATCACTTTCTTGTCACTTGATCTTTCCCCTGGCTATCAAATTTTATCTCTTTGTTTGCTTATTTGAACATCTAAATATTTTTCACTAAGGGTAATGTGTATTTATCTAATTAATTTCCATTTGTCACCTTTTTGTCTCTTCATTACTTTTCCTTCGATAGGCTTAATGGATTTGATTATTGGACCACACCTTTGCCACTTGTTAGTCTATTAGCATTCCTGAACATTACCTTGTTGTTTACCTCCATAATCACCATGGTCATGTGTCTTATTATTCATTTCTTAGTATTTTCATATTAATGAGACAATACTATTATTTCTCTAATATTATGGGTTAATGTTGTCAATCCTCTAGTCTTCCAAGATGGTGCCACATGGTGAAATCTTAGGTAATCGAGGGCTATAGAGCTTTACATAGTTGAATTACTATTGGGTTAATGCCTTAATTCCTATGAGTTTTTTAAGGTTTTAGGGTTCTAAAGTTCTGAGATCATGCCACATGGTGCAATCTTAGGGATCAGAGGTTTAAAAGATTTAGTCACTTTTTGAATAGATTTGACTATGGAGATCTCTAGGGTAGTGATATTTCAACACATGGATGAATATAAATGGATCTTAAAGGTCTCTATGAATAAAACAAAGGAAAATTAGATTCAATAAACATTTATTAAGTTATTTGAAAATCAAAATCCATCTAAGTACAAATAAATAAATGTGAAGAAAACATTAAATAACTTAATCCAAACTAGGTGAAAATGTAAACTAAACTTTATAAAACATGAGATTTTCCAAAATTAAATCCCATAAAATAAAATAAATACATATTTTAATATAAACTTAACCAAATAATCACCAGTCTAAGTGAAATAAATTAGTTTAACAACTGAATGAACATTTAAACATATGAAGTACAAGATATCTAGACTAAGCCAATAGATGATAAAATGATCATGCAAGAATATAAATTTAACTTGAAATTTAAAATTACATGAATAATGTATCTTGATGATGCATAAATAAGCCAAAATGTGATAAAAAAGTTGAGGTCATGAGTTGGAGACTATAAATAATCCAAATCTTTATAATTTGATTAAGTCTTACTAGTATGCAAGAACATGAAAATAAAATATCTATGCTAAAGTAGGAGGTTACCTATATGAAAATTTGAGTAAGGAACATTTTACCCTTCAAATGGTGACTTCCATGAGGAGAATGTTGCTCACCATTTAGAACCTAGACTTCAAAACATCAAACTTAAACAAGAAGAACCAAACCATAAATAAATCCTTTAAACAAACCCAAAAAATTAAAGCACTTAAATCTACCTAAATATGTGACATACTAAGCTTTAAATCTACCTAATACCATCAACGTGTGTTAAAAGTGATTAATTATTTTATATCTCTTTCATTCATATAAAAATTAAAACTTCTAGAAAACAATTAGAATTTTTTAGGACAATTTTGGATGTTTAGTTTGGGGGGAATGGCATAGACATTGATATAATACCAGAAAGACATATATAACCCTGATAGAGATACCTTTGGTCCCACTCATGGCCTTGCTCCATTTCCAACCAAGTCAAAAATCTTGTGATGGAGATTCCCTAAATCACCCTTTCAAGGAAAGAATTGGATTTTGAATTTAATTTAATTTAATTAGGATTTATTTCTTTTGAAAATATTTCATTGTTTCATCCATTGAGGTTTCATGAGTAATCTGTGAGTGTAATGATAGACTTAGAAAATTCATAACTATTAAGACAAAGTAAAATCAATTCACTATTTATATTTCACTTCAAATGTTAAATTAAGTATAGTTTGATGGATTCAATAAGAACATGAAACATTTTTAAAATTCACACATTTTGGTTTGAATCATAGGACTTTTAAATTATGAAAATTCATAAATAAAATTATAGTATCCTATATAATTATTTAAGGACGGTTCATATTCTAATTTCTAGAATAATTGGAAACTCTCATATTATCATCCACCATTTGAAGTTCCTCACCTATGGGAGTATAAGGACACCACGTTACTTTAACATATTATTTTACGTAATTTATTTATTCTTTATATTCAGATTATCCTAATTCAAGGATGCCAAAGACTACCCTTTCATGACTTGATTTCACATGATAAACATATGACCAAATCTAATCAATTTTTAAAAGGCATACTACACACCCCCAAATGGTCAAAACACAAAAAAAAACTTCAAAAACCCCAAAAGGGAAAAAAAGAACACACAAAACAAAACAAGCTAAAACAAACTATATTAAAGCAAGCAGGAAAGTAGGAAACACTAGTTATGAAAATATAAAACTACATAAAAAATATATACACAGAGGAAACCTAATATCTTTATTCAAAATGGTATTGGATAGAGAAACCATGAATTAATTATTCAAGTATTAATTTTAATTAGAAGTGGTAGTTATTTGCCTTGAATATCTCTTAATTTGAATTCACTTTGTCCCTAAGTCTTAGACATTTGATAAATTGGTCCAATCCACAAACGACTAAATTTAACATTATGACCTTTTTTCTCATGTGCTTTTTCCTATAACAAGACTAAATTTGACACACAAAAGGATTTTACTTGTGTCTTGTTGTCAAACCATCTCTTTATATTATCTTGAGATTTGGTGAAACTTTGATAATTTTCATCTCATCTATCTTCTAATTCAATTAGGTCCAATAATCTAGATTGATTTCTTGGATCAGATTCCATGTATTCTTGTATAAATTTATAAGTGGGTTTATTAAGATGCATTGGGAAAATTGGCTATACTCCATAGACAAGTAAGAAAGGGGAACTATTCAATCTTTTTTTTGCCTTATTTTATAAACCCATAAAGCATATATGAGTAACACATTCCAATTGTGTGCGTTTTGATTAATTTCTTTCTTTATAGAATTTAGAAATTTATTATTGGTATACTTTTCCAAACCATTTCCCTAAGGATAATAGTTTTAGGATAACTTTAGTTTAATTCCATTCTAGCAAGCTAACTTAATTTATTCAACTAATTAGAAGGTTGGTCCATTATCATAAAAAAGTACCAGAGGAGTCCCAAATCAAGTCACAATATATTCTTCTATAAATTTAATAACTTATTTAACTACACTATTATTTATTTCTTTGGCTTTAGTCCATCTCATATATTAGTTTTAAGAGGTTATAATGAACTTATGATTGACCTATGAATTGGGATTTATGATTTTAATGAAGTCCAGACATCACTGGGCAAAGGGACATTACTCAATTATTTGTTACAACAACATAGAAGTGTGAATTTATCTCTTAGAAAAGATTTTTCATAAATTACAATTCCTCATGTGTGCATGAGCATATTTGAATAATGTTGGCAAATACTAGATAGAACTGATAATTATGTGGGCTATGACATTACCAGAAGGATGACCACTTTTTAGATTATCATGAAATTAGTTCATCATCTCTTATGATTCTTTACTAGATAAAGATTTTAAGTAAAATTATTCATATTTTTTGTAGTACAAAACTCTTCTCTATAACATATAGTGTTCAAATTTAAGCCTTAATTATCATCTCTGCATTTTATAAAAATGGATTGATGGCTTATCATATAACAAGTAATGGTCAATTAATCCATACTATCAGTCAAATGAGAAATTAGATTCATCAACTTTCACAATAGAAATGATAGGACCAAATTCTAAAATTAACTTAGACAAACCCTAGCCACATACCAATTTTGTAGGTTTTACTTCAATGTCATGTTCTTGAATCTTAGTAATCACATGTCCCTTTCTTTCACCTAGTTCATTTTGTCTTAGCATTTTATTGACTATGAGGTCTAGAACTATGGCATGTAGTTTGTTATTCAATAAATAATGATAAAAATTCTTGACTACTTTCACTAATGTGTAGGCCTATTTATCAAGCAAAGGGTACTTCAGTTCAAATTATTTCAAATATGTTACCATAGAGGCTATGGGGTGTTCTCCATATTCAAATATTTGTGTCAACACCACTAAAATCATATAATTTAAAACAAAATAATATATATAGAAATCCTTAGAATAATTTGGGCTGACCAACATAGGAGCTTGCATAGTTTCATTATTGATCTCTCAAAATGTCTTCTTCATGGAGATATCACATTTTACCTTAACTCCTTATTTTAACATGGCACTAAATAGTTTAGTGATCTCAACAAAAACATAAATAAACTTTCATACAAAATTTATCTTACCAAAAAATGATTTCAACTCTTTCCTACTATTTGGTAGCTAAATTTTGGAAATAACACTAGCTCATTTTGGGTCAATGTACATACCTTATTTGGTGATAATGTGGCCAATAAGAATACCCTATGTTGTAAAGAAGACACATTTTTTATGCTTGATATATATTTCAAACCTTATATAGTTTTTTAATACCTTTTCTAGATGACTTAAGTTATCTAATCTGTATTTATAAAATATAGTCAAGTCATCCATATATACTACTATGTACTTGCCAATTAATCCTCTAAAAGTGGTTTCCATATCTCTTTTAAATGTATCACCAATATTAAGTAAACTAAATGGCATTTTATTATAGGTTTAGGTGACCCACTTGGTGGTGAATGTTATTTTGGATCTATCTACCCTATCTACTAAGATCTGGTTATAATTCAAGAATCCATATATAAAGTACATAATCTACAAACCACTGACTTGTTGAATGACTTGATCAAGTGAAGGCAAGGGATAGTTGTATTTATCTAATGCATGATTGAGATTTTTAAAGTCTCTGCAAAGATAAATTTCTCCATTTTTAGTCCTCCCAGGTACTAGGTTTTTGACCCGAGTTGAATGGCATACTGAGATGATAATATTAACTGATAACATCTTTTGGACTTATTTAATAATGAGTGGTTCCAAGACCGTATTGACTAGATTTTGATGCTTCCTGAATGGTTTCTAATTGGGATTCAAGGGAATGTTATTTTTCATAATATGAGGGTCAAATATATTTATATCATTATAAATCCATGTTATGATATATTTATAGTGCATTAACATATTATTTAATGATTTCATCTCTTCAATGTTACATTTAGTTCTAAGAAGTATGTTTTTAAGCTTGTCTAGATTTCCCATATTGAGCATCCTTGACTATTGACTCAACCTGGGCTTCTAATATGATTTAATTTTTATAATGTCCAAGTAAAAAAATCTCTCTAATGATAACATCCCTTTCAAAATATGGTTATATTTCATCTAAATCACTCCATTAGAGTTTTATTGTTATTCTTTGAAATCAAGTCTCTCTTTCTAGTTAATTACATGTGCTTAAAAAGCATTGGAGTTAGATAAGAAGTTAAGAGTTTGATTATCATCATCAAAAACTTGGAAGTGTTTAATGTTATTAGGCATAGAGGGACACATAAATAATTTCACTAAAAATTAATGAAAGTCATTTTTGTCTAATGGAGTGAGGTTACCAACGGAGATGGCTAATGAGTCAACCATTTCATTGTCAATTCTAGAGATGATTGAAATATTAAAATCATTAAAAGATTTAATTAAGTCCTAGGCACAATGTTTATATTTTTTAGATTTTAAATATTACATTGAAATTTATTATGTACATAGTTGATAACCAATTCATAATCACTAAATTTTTTTAATTGATGAACATCAAACCTAATTGCAAATTGCATACCCAAAATTAAGGTTGCAACATTTTTCTTACCATAAAGATTAATGATTGTAATATCATCAAGAAATCCTTACTTGGAACATGCTCCATATAAATATAATGACCAAAAACTTGATTTTTGATTATTATTAGACATTTTATTCTTGATCGGATTGGTTTATAAGGTATAGACACCTGTATCTATAGATATGAAGTTAACTTGTTTGTTGATTACATTATACTTTGTTATCATCAATTTCATGCATGGATCTTTATCAATTATAATTTTATTTTTGAATACTCTCCTTAGTATCCACATTTGAGAAAATATAATGCCATATAACCATTGAGTGATCTTGACCAATCTCTACTTAGCAACATACCATATGCTTCAGGTATCTCAACTACTTGTATATATATGAACTGCTAAAATCTTGGCTCAACTTTCAACTACATATGGAAATTGAATAATTCACCTAAAACCTTGTATTTAAACTTATCTAAATTAACTACCACTTTTTATAATTCTATAATAAATAATCCTAACTTATTGCAAACATTTTAAGGCATAACATTAGTTGATGCACCAAAATCTATAAGACAATTGTGAAGGTTCTTACCAAAAATTATGATTGTAATCAAGAAGGGAGGAAATTAAACTCTAGTATTATGTATTACCACATTAGTATTAGAAATCTTATTTTTTTAGGCTAACTACTCTTGTTTGTAAGAGACTTAAGAAGTAAATCTCTCTATTTAGTGATATGTGCTAATTCATGAAGAGTAATGTTCACTTTTATCTTCTTCATGACTTCGATGATGTTGTAACATGTTTTATTAGTAGAGGGCTGATTGTAACTTGAATTTTTTGGAGGTGTATCATTTATATATTTAGTATTAGGTGGTGTAACAACACTATTTTGTGGAGTTGAGGTAGTCAAGGGTTGATGCACCCTACTCCTAAGAGTGTAAATTCTTATTTGGAATTGTTAGAAGGCTTGGATATCATTGATGTTATATTCATGATCATTTTGTTTTATGTTAGGGAAATATAGAGTTTATAATTCCATGGATGTATTAAAAAACTTTGATGAGCTAGAAGCATCATAACTAATTAAAGTATTCTGATCATTTGAGACAACTTCATATTCATCAATTTCTTTCTACAGAATGCCAAAGGCTAGATAAAATTCAACATAGTAAAGTTCTTCATGTTGGGATGTGTTATGGACATGATAACAATTAGGGAAGTAAATATTCATGATGTTAATCTTAGGCATTTTTTTTTATCAAGACTCAACTTGTTTACCAATTATATTAAAGGGTTTGTAATTACATTAATAAGTGAAATTTGGATCTAAATTTACACTACTTGAGCTTCCTAATTGATTTTGTAGGTGCAAAAAATCATTGGTAAATATTTGGACCATTCTTTGGATTACATATAACTCAGGTTTGGATAAATATTGAGTACAATATTATGTATTATTAGTTGCAACCAGAACTAAGGATATGTTGCAATACCATGGCATTGTTGCACTACCAACTAAATTGAGAAATCTTAAATTCTATTTAGGGGAAGCATGAGCTAATGGTAATTGATTCCTGATTAGGAGAGGTTATGAAAATGGCACATTTTAGTTTTTTATGTGTGATTAAATTTAGTGCAAGCATGTTTCCTTGTAGATCCTGTCTACTTTTATTGCTTCAACACATGCAAGAGGTAAGTTAGTAATAGTTGGATTTATCCTTAAGAAAGTGATATTCCAAGAATCTAAAACATTTTTTGAATATGTATAGGTCTAATTGAGTATTTGGCAAATATAAATCAGTTACCCTACTATACATTTTTTGAAAAACATGCATTGAAATTGTGTATAGGATCATTTTATTCCCTTTTAATGTAATAAAATTGATGATATTAGATGATTAAATCAAATACTTGTCCAAAATGGGCTACAAATGTGGTATTTAATTGATTCCATCCTATAATTAAATTTAATGGGAGATTAAGGAACTATTCATAAGCTTGATCAAACAAAGTGAAAGGGAATAACCTACAAGCTACATCTTTGTATTCAACATTAAAAAACATTAGAGATGTTTTGTAAAATGTAATGTGTTCTTCTATAGTACTTCTAATGTTTGGAGTGAATTTTGGGAGATACTGCTTAAGGTTTCTAAATAAATCATGCACATCACCCATAACATTTATGGCTAATCCAACTAGCCAAGTTACAACCATTTGGATGGGTCTATTAGTGACATACTATGGGGATGATGTGGTTAGGTAAACTAATATTATGGGCTTACATCGATTATATCTAAGATTTATATGAACTTGTAGAGGAGAAATAATTAATTTTCTATGTCCTAACCTAACTCCTTATCATGTGATCATAGATTAAGACACCATAGTGACAAAATACTTAATAGGTATGGGTTTTAGGCACATAAAAAATGAAAATCATATGAATAAACTATAACATAGGAAAATCATGACAAGATTTGTTAGTATGTTTGAAACACACAATAGGAATTCCAAATTCTATCACCTTT
Source organism: Torreya grandis (assembly GCA_037957365.1). Taxonomy (NCBI): domain Eukaryota; kingdom Viridiplantae; phylum Streptophyta; class Pinopsida; order Cupressales; family Taxaceae; genus Torreya; species Torreya grandis. The sequence continues at coordinate 57,532 of JARHVA010006271.1, read as the reverse complement.
CTAATAATGTCTTCTTAACTAAGCAAATTCCAAATTTCGGAGGCACATAGAGGTTCAAGCCTTCCTTTTAGTACCAATTTTTTTAGGCTAAAATTATGACTCACTCAAACATAGTTAAGGACTAACTGATCTAAGTGAATAAAATTAGTCTAAAACTCATGGGATAAAGAGTCCCTTTATATTTAATACCTATTGGTGATCTAAAGGCCAAAAATTCTAAATTATATAGCATGGGTAGGCTATTTTTGTTTTGAATAAAGATTCTAAATGTTTTCCGTAGAATATTCAAAATCTCACTATTGTTATCCTCTACAAATGGATTATTTATAATGGAATGGGTAGATCATTTCTCATAAAAAATGTGAAAGAGAGGGAGAGAGTAGGTAATAAAATAAATAAATTCCTTGATCAAGATAGGTCTTCCAATACTTACAAATCAAATTAGTGTTGGATATAATAAAATCATTTGGAATTAAGTATAGGTAATTGAGAAACTAGAATCCATAATGAGTAAGAATCAAGGAAAATTATGTGAACATGAAACATATAACTCTATTAAAAATAAAACTAACACATAAACCTGTAGCTATTTTCACAGTATGACTAATGTAAGCCTCAAGATAACTAGAATGAGCTCTTAGATCCAATTAAACTAGTATTTGCATAATATAAATGTATATCCACTTGCACATTAATAACATCAAAAATCATTTTTGTATAGATTAATTCTCAAATTAATATCTTTTGTAAACCATAAAGACAAGATATTAGGAAGGGTAGGCTTTATCTTGGCTCAATCTCTACAAAATTTTTGTACTCAAATGTGTCAACCCTGGTAGACAATCAAATCTCAAAAAAAATGAGGGAACAATAGGTGTAATCTTGGCATGATTCTGATAACATTTTGGTATAAAATTTTCCCACCCTTTACAATATTAAGTAATGTTTCTTATATATATATATATATAATATATATATATATATATATATATATATATATATATATATAGGGATACTCCATAATTGTTATGATGCAAAACCATACATTAAATGCTTTTGACACAAAAATTTAATGAAATAACTTATTATAACTCAATTTTTATGATAATAGATCAATAAGGAAGAAGATAAACTAATTTAGTCATGGTAAAATTTTAGATACATCTTCCAAGATGGAAATGGATTCGGTCTTCAATGCACTCCAATATCTAATGATAAAAATGCACTTTGTGATATTTTAATTTCTTCTACTAACCATCAAGAAACCCAATTATAAGTATCCACCTTAATTTGGACTAATCCCAATAATTAAGGTATTTGATAGTATTAGCTTTGCCCATTCCCCATTTATTATGTTTATCTTAAAGATAATAATAGATCACTTTCCATATATGATATTTCTTATTAAATGTTGATGACTATGAAACATTTAAATAATGGATTATTCTAATCCTATAAATAGATGCATTCCATTCTCTTGATGACCATAATGATATCCTTATCCTTTGGGTCAATTCTACCTTAGAGCTATGCACAATCTTGTCAATTTTAGCCTCTTCCTTTACCTAGTAATCTGAAGACATGATTTACCCCCTTAGATAAATCAAATAGTTTTTAATAATCAGATACTAAAAAATCTTAATTCCTTTTAAGTGAAATCTAAATTGGATGAAATTTTTTATGAATGAATAAAAAGTGATCAGGAAACTTTATAAACTCATTTATCAAATTAAAACTCCTAATTTGTGTCATTTTTAATAACTTTCTCGTAATTAGTTCTAGTGTCTCATTGATTCTCTCCAAACTGAATTAAAAATGAAACATAGAATTAAATGATATGGAAAATTGACATGAATTTGATAATGAAGTTCACCCTTTTAGGGGATACATCTCTGGGTTCATAAAATAATGAACCGATCCATTTAAAATGATGCAACTACCAATATTTCATTACTTACATCAAAATGGAGTATGAGAACATATAAATAATACTAAAACTAGACTATAAAGACTCTAAGTTGATCAACAAAAAGTATTCCAAAAGTTTGAAGTACCTATTCCTCATCTCTATGACTACAAACATAAGTTTATCCATTAAGAGTACATGAAAACTCTTAAAAATGGGCATATTGACATTTAAGGAGTATCTTTATCTTTTACAGACCTGTAACTCTCTCAAACACAACATAAAATTCATCTCAAAGATTTTTTTTTCAATAGAGATTAAAAATGAAAAATATAGGAAGAAATACTAAGCATGATAAACCTATCATGAAGTAACTCCTACTATTGGTATCTCTAATTCTAAATACTATCCATCATCTCTATGCATTGCAAAGTAGGGTAGATGACAATCTCTTTTTTCCATTTGGGACTATGTATCCCATTCTTATCTCAGCCTATATTCTTGAAAAGAGACCACATTCATCCATGGCCAAATGGACTTACAAAATAGACGTATTCACCTACAAGTAAATATATCCTTCACCCATGGCCTAAAAAGCCTTACAAAATAGGTAAATTACCCTCACAAGCTTGGGTCTCTCCTTTCCACAAATAGGCATATATTCCTTTCTCCTTGAGGACTATGTCTCAAGTTTTCAACCACACATATATGTCTTCTATGGCCAAAAGGCCTTTCAAAATAGAAGAAAACATAAAAAACTAGGCTCAGGTATGTGTTCCCAATCTTGTCTCAATCTACATCTTTACAAACATACACTATTTATCATGGGCCAAAGGCCTTAAAAACTAGGTAATATCCTTTTTTCTTGGCTTGGGTCTACATATGTAATATATACAGTCACATACATACTATCCATCTTGGACTAATATCCTTTGCAAATGCGGGTTTGAACCCACCCCAAAATCTCCTTTGAAAATCAATTTTTTTAGGCTATCATTAGCCTTAAGGCTATGGATTAACAGCTAGGTCTTATCATTTTAGGTGTAAGGTCATGGATTTGACCCACGTCCATCACCTTTATAATTTACAAATGGGATATTAATTCCACATTTATCAGAGGATATATTACAAAGGCTTCAAATAGACTTGTATTTGGTATGTTGTTCATGTATTAGATCATATCTATTCTACCTTTTATTTGGGTTGGTTTATGTGCTAAGTTTGGAAGACCCATAAGGCTTTTAACACATTAGTTGGTTATGTTATCCACATTGACCATGACATTGAACTACTTAATTCAAAGGTCCATGTGGATGAGCTTAGACTATAAGCATAATACTCAATCCACTTATTTAATAAGATCCTAAATAGAATAGGCAAGGTCAATTTTAAAGATCTCATGGTGTATCCTTCTAGATCAATTAGAATAATGACTCAAGATAGATGAATAACTCAGTCATGAGCTATGTATAATATGATCTCAAAATTATCAATGACTTATAAAATAGAATCATGTGGTGGTAGGCCATGTGGTGGCTTGAGGACCCACCACATAGACTTCTCCTCATCCTACTACTTGTCAATACGAGCTGCACCAAAATAGTATTTGGTATTTGGTTTAATAATTCAAGATTATTAGTCCCACATGTAATGTGTAAACAACATAGAGGCATATAAAAACAAAAGCGTTACAATAATAAAATGAAGATAGGCAAAGGCACCCCTCTATGAAAAGAGTGTGTTGACCCTGGCTGAGGGTCCCCCGCTAGCAAATAGCAGGGCCCATTTGTTCAAACATGAGTGTCGAACACCAAAAGTAAAAAAGACACCCTTTTACCATTGCATTAACACATGCCAATTTCTAATTTTTCCACTTGGAAATCATACATGCATCCACGTCATCATTTAAATCTAGACCATTTTTTATCCAAACTCTAAAAAGCAATATCTAGAGCATTCGATGTTTGTTTTATGCATTCCAACAGGCATTAGAAATCTCTCAAAATGATCTTCCATAGTATACTATTTTTGAGGGATATTGGGAACTATGAAGGATGAAAAATCATCTAGATAAAACCTCCCCATAAAGAGGCTTTTAGTCTCTAAAAGTCCAAATTATCCAACTGACCCAAAAAAAGATTTCTATGAGTTCTCTTCTTTGCCATTGACAATATTCTTGCATTGATTCCAAACATACATGAGCCAAAAGTAGCATATGAATGAGTTATAAAGTCAATCTATCAAAATGATGCAATAAAACTTCATTTGAAAAACACAAGTCTAAATCAATGAAATAAGATGTTATAAAAAAATAACTTCCCTGCAAGAATTTAATGGTCCAACTAAAACTATAACCTAATTATGGAGAGTAAAACAAACTCTTTACCTATTCTACCAAAATGACCTATTTACCAAAATAGTCATTGTACTAATTTATTATCTCAACCTGTACATTGTATAAAGGCTAAGGTGTTCTCCTTGTTATCAAAATCACACAAGGGAAAAAAAATGTGTTGCATACCCCTATAGGACTTGTCAAAAAATTTCAACACCTATATACTTTCATTTAAAAACATTACCCATTTATGGGTCTTTGAAAGTACCTCTACATGATGTGAATGACAAACATACATGTGAGTGTAGAAAAAGATTGTAATACAAACATTGCTTAAGATACAGTGGGATTTAAACATGTAAGATATCAAGTATAAAAATGTGAAATTAATTTTTTCTATCCTAAGGTTATAACTATCAAAATCTAATGTCAAACTTAGATAATTTCCATAATAAGAGTTTTTTTAAAAACTCACAAACTTTGTAAGTAACTATAAGACATATCATAAATATGAGGAGAAAACTAAAAATTTTAAGCCTATCTCAGATTTTATTCACTGTTAACTAATCCCCGAGTCATACCTCCACAACTCATCAAAACTGAGTTAGATTTCTAAAATATTATCATAATGGAAAACTAAAATAGGAAATAACAATAACATTCTTCCACAACACTAGGGTTATCAAATTTTCTTCCTAGATCCAAGTAGTTAGGAATTCCATGAAATAGTGTTTAAAGTGAAACTTAAGCATACTAATCAATATGATAGTTATGCTTATCTAAAACTATCTAATTAAACCATTTTATCAATATAAGGATTATTCTCTCTTCTTGGTTTCAAAAATTGAATAGGAGGTTTCATCTTATTTAAAAATCTATATTATGAGAGTTATATGATACATTTTCATTTTCAAAAAGTCTTTAAAAATGATTCAAAATAAAGGCATACTTTACTTCCAGATAAACCCACACAAATGTTATCCAATGTCAAGGATTCAAATAAAAAATTGTGCATACATAGTTATGTTTGAAAATAACTTATACATCTTTATAAAATGTGAAATTCACACCTATTGAGCAATGGATAGCATAGTTTTAGTTTTTAAACAACTATTTGATTCTTGAAACTCTTAACAAAGCTATGAAACATACAAACCTATGAAGCAAATAAAAACTCAAAACTTAAGGTACAAAAACCTGCTCAATATCCTAAATAATGTTCTATTTCCATTTCCATATCTTATCATTAAAACTGGTCTTTTCACTTGTTCCTATAATTAAGGACATAGTATTCCAAAATATGATTAGTTATGAAAAAATAAAGGATACACAACTGGTTATCATTACCAAAATATTTTGCCAATACTAATATGAATTTAGATCAGCATCATACCTTAATTTTCCCTCTATATAAGAATGATAATAGGATTCCAACTGATTCCACTTGGATGTGAATCAATGAAAATGCCTTGCATTTTATTTGAATGCATCCTTATAAATAAATTTTGACCCTTTTTCAATACCATCTCATACCTTTAAGTGACAATGTGCTTGTTCATCATCTAGATTGAACCTATAGAACTAGTCGTTTCAAAATCTTATTTGTTAGAAGCTTGTCTTCTAGTGAATTGAAACACCTTCCAATTTTTCCTTTACACTATCCAATCCTACATAGTCAAATCAAATAGAAGAACAATACCAAGAATCTGATATCTAAAAACTCCAAATTGAAGTATATAAAAAACTAAAGCAAGTCCTATATCAACCTACTCTAATACCAAAATTGATCTAACAACATAATTTAACCCCTTAGATAAATCAAATAGTTTTTAATAATCGGATACTAAAAAATATCAATTCCATTTAAGTGAAATACAAATTGGATGAAGAATTCTAGAATTGAAATAAAAGTGATCAAAAAACTTTATAAACTCATTTCCCAAATTAAAACTCCTGATTTATGTCATTTTTAATAACTTTCCCATAATTAGTTCTAGTGTCTCATTAATTCTCTCCAAATTGAATTAAAAATGATACATAGAATAAATTCAAATGGAAAATTGACACGAATTTGAAAATGGAGTTCACCCTTTTAGGGGATAAATTACTAGTTTGTAAAATAATGAACTGGTCCATTTAAAATGATGCAAATATCAATATTTTATAACTTACATCAAAATGGATTTTGAGAACCTATAAATAGTACTAAAATTGAATAATGAAGATTCTGAGTCCATCAATAAAAAGTCTTCCAAAAATTTTAAGTACCTGTTCCTCATCTCTATGACTATGAACATCGATTTATCCATTAAGAGTGCATCAAAAATCTTAAAAATGGGTATATTAACATTTGAGGAGTATCTCTATCTTTTATAGACCTACAACTCCCTCAAACAAAATGTCAAATTCATTCCAGAGAATTATTTTTCAATATATATTGAAAACCAAAAATATAAGAAGAAATACTAATCATGATAAACCTATCACAAAGTAATTCCTACTATTGGTAGCTCTAATTCTACATACTATCCATCATCTCTATGCATTGCAAAGCAGGGTATATGAAAATCTATTTTTTTCATTTGGGATTGTGTATCCCATACCCATCTCAACCTATATTCTTGAAAAGAGACCACATTCATCCATGACCCAACAGACTTATAAAATAGATGTATTCACCTACAAGTAAATATATCCTTCTCCCATGGCCCCAAAAGCTTTAAAAAATAGGGGAATTACTCTCATAGGATAAGGTTTCTCCTTTTTTACTAATAGGTGTATATTCTTCTCTCTTTTGGGGTTGTGTCTCAAGTTTGTAGCCACACGTATATGTCTTCCATGGCCAAAATGTCTTTAAAAATAGAATAAAATGTCAAAAACTAGGCTTGGGTCTACATTCCTAATCTTGTCTTGGTTTGCATCCTTACAAACATACACTATTCACCATGGGCCAAAGGCCTTAAAAAATAGGCGATCTCCCTTTTCCTAGATTAGGTTTGCATATGTAATAGATACAGTCATATACATACTATCCAACTCATCCTAACTACCTTTGAAAATTGGGGTTTGAATCCACCCCAAAATATCATTTGAATATCAAATTCTATAGGATTTCATTATCCTTAAGGCCATAGCTTAACAACAAAGCCTTATCATTTTAGGCATGAGTCATGGGTTTGACCCCCTTCCATCACCTTTGTAATTTTCAAATGGGATATTAATCCCACATTTTCTAGAAGAGATATTAAAGAGGCTTCAAATATCCTTGCATCTGACATAGTGTTCGTGGCTTCAACCACATCTATTCCACCTTTTATTTGTGTCAAATTTTTTGCCAAGTTTGGAATACCCATGGGGATTTTAACACATTGGTTAGTTGTGTTATCCATATTAACCATACCAATTATTATGCTTAATTTTAAGGTCTATGTGGATGGTGTCAAACTATAAGGATAATAATTAGTCCACTTGCTTAATAATATCCTAACTAGAATAAGCAAGGTCAATTTCAAAGATCTTGTGGTGTATCCTTCTAGCTCAGTTGGATTAATGACTCAAGCTAGATGAATAACTTGGTCATAAGTTATGTAGAATATGATATAAAACTTGGTAATGACTTAAAAAATATAATGATGTGGTGGAAGGCCATGTGGTGTCTTGAGAACCCACCACATAGACTTCTCCTCATCCTACCACTTATCAATATGAGTTATACCAAAATAGTATGTGGTATTTGGTTCAATAATTTAGGATTATTAGTCGCACATGCAATGTGTAAACAAGATAGAGGAATATAACAACAGAATCATTAAAATAGTAACATAAATATTTATAGGCAAAGGCATACCTCTACAAAAAGAGTGTGTCAACTCCACCTGAGGGTTCCTAGCCAACAAATAGTGGAGCCCATTTGTCTAAACACAAGTATCAAAGACTAGAGGAAAAAATAAACACCTTTTTACCATTGCATTGCCATGAATCACTTTATAATTGGTCCACTTGGAAATCATACATGTATCCATATCACCATTTTACTATTGACCATTTTTATCCAAACTTTGACCAATGATATCTAGAGAATACAATGTTCATTTTACACATTCTAATAAGCATTGAAAAGCTCACAAAATGTTCTTCCATAGTATACTAGTTTTTGGAGATCTTGGGAACTATAAAATATTAAAAATCCTCCAAATCACCTAGATATTTTTTAATACTCTAGCCATTGCCATTTTGATGCTCATTTTATCCTATGATCAACTCAATACATATTCAATGTAGGTTTTTATCAACTAACTCTAGGTTCACAATGCTCAAGTTTACACACTATAGGCACTTTCTCACCTCTCACTATTGCCTTTACTTTTAATTGAAAATAATTTGTCACTTGCCCATCACTAGGTATTTTCCCTAGCCTTAATTTTTTTTCTCTTTTGTTGCTTATTTATACATCCACATGTTTATCATTGAGGGGAACACTTACATATCTAATTATATATCACTTGTCACCTTTTCATTTATTTGTTATTTCTCCTTCACTAGACTTCATTGATTTTGTTATTAAATCCTACCTTTTCCATTATTCAATTTGTCAGTGTTCTTATGCATTACCTTGGTGTATACCTTCATCATCACCATGACCATATGGATTATTCTAGGGTTATAAGGCTCTTCATACTTTTATGGGTCAATAATTTTAATGGTCTAAGTTTATAGGTTAATATTGTCAATCATTTAGGCTTATGAGCTTCTAGGATGGTGCTATGTGGTGGAATCTCAAGTACTCAAGGCCATGGAGCTTTAAATATTTGATTCACTCATGGGTTAATGCCTTAATGCCCTATAGGTTCTAAGTTTATAATATTCTAAGGTTTAAATATTATAAAATCATGTCACATGATGCAATCTTGAGGCCTCAAGGGTTTAAAAGATTTGGTCACTTTTTGAACAAATTTGACTTTGGAGCTTTCTGAGGTAGTGATATTTAAACATGTGGATAAATATTGATAGCTTTGGGATATCTGTGTGAAAAAAAAAACAAAAAAACTAGACTTAGGAAACAATTAGTAAGTTAGTTGAAAACCAAAATCCATATAAGTATGAATGAAGAAATGTGAAATAAATTAATCCAAACTGGGTGAAAATGTACACCATATTTTATAAAAAATGATATTTTCTAAAAGTAAATTTTACAAAATAAAAAAAATATAGATTTCAATATAAACATGATCAAACAAGCATAGGTCTAAGTGAAATAGTCATTTTAACATTTGAAATAACATTTCCACATATGAAACATAAGATAAATGTTTCTAGGCTAAGCTAATAGATGTAAAATGATCATGCAAGAATATACATTTCACTTGACATTTGAAATTACATGAAGAATATATCTCATCGATGCACAAATAAAATATAATGTGATAAATAGGTTGGGATCATGAGTTGGAGACTATAAATGAACCAAATCTATATAATTTTATTGGCATTCATAAATGTGGTCTTACCAGTATGCAAGAACATGAAAATAAAATAGTTATTCTAAAGTAAGAGGGTCCCCATATGAAAATATAAGTATGGGGCTTGTTGGACCCAACATAATTTTTTTATATTTATTAACGAGGGATTGAATGGGCCCATACCCATATAGAAATAAATCATAGGGTTTAGTTTTCAAATTGTTTATCTGCTAATATACCAAATATAAATAAATTCTTGGAGGTAGTATAACAATTCACCCATGAATAATTAGAGTCGAGAGGAATATATTTTAATATATTCTAGGTTACTCTTAACTACACTTTACTTGATTGATTTTAATTTCTAAGGAAAAATTGAGGACTCAAATATTTTCTAAAGTGCAATGCTCATGGAGGATTATTTTCTTATATGTCTATTTTTCATCTCACATTTAGGATTTTTGAGTTTTTATCAAATTTCATTTAAATACCAAACTCTAATAACATATAATTTGAAAGAATATTATTTTATATATTTACCCTATGCTATATTTCTTCCTCACATTATGTTTAAGTTTGAACATTTTTATTCCCCTATTTATGAGGTGTAGTTAGAGTATCTAGTTTGACTTCCTTACTCTTCTAATTTCCACTTTGAGCTACACACTAGTTTGATTTCTTTGATAATCTAGTTTACACCCTAAGATACATATAAATTCCCCATGAATAATTGGTATGATGAGTATTATTGAAAATATATTCAATTAAATCTCAAATTTGGTATAACTAATATATATGTGTTAGTTATGACTCTAGTGAGAATATTACATGTTTTTACAGTGATATGGCCCAAATATGAAGGTACCACATCTATTTGAAATTATATTGTATTGTTTTATGTTTTCCATATGTTGTAATATCAATGTTTCCTAAAAATACCTAAAACTTTTTTTTTGGTAGTCTTATTTATTACCTATCCTATGAAAATGCATTTAACGATCAATATATGTATGGTTTAGGATAATTCATAGATAATGTTGGTGTAAATTTATATTTATGCCATTAGGACTAAAGATTACTTATCTAGTAAGTAATTATCCTAGGATTTTTTTTTCTTATTTGGCAAATAATGAGTTTGGAAATGCAACTTGCACTAAATTCCAAGTTGCATACATACATGGAAACTTTTACTAAATTCTAAGTTTCACACCAATATGTAATTTATGTAACCACTTGAATCTATGTAACTAATTGGATTTATAAGGATTTAAATCTTATAAAATCAAGCCTCTCCTCACCCATTTGAGCAATGGGAAGTCTTATGTAAAATATATTATGATAATAATAGAGAAATGAGTTATATAATTTTGTCAATATTTATTTTTATAACACCATGTGTGACTTAATACATGAGTGTGATCCTAGAGTGTAGAAGTGTTGAAATAACTTGTGTGTTGGTTAATATATCCTCTTATTTAATATGGTATTAGATCACCATTGTTAAAGAGCCATGACATTTTTGATTCAAGGAGATAAAAAATTGGTGTTTAAAATCTTTGAGGTCATATTATTCCATTTTTAATCTTGTTTGAATCCACTTTGCTTATTATTTCCTTCTAATTTTACTCTAATTTAGTGATTTTATTACAATTTTTATTGGTTTTCAAAATTTTATAGATTCATAATTTAGGTATATTTTGGGGTGATTCTACCTCCACTAGTGCATCTGTAAGGTCATAAAACCCATAGGATGACTATAAAATTTTAGAGGCTTTTTTTTTTATATGGAGTTTTTTTTTGCATTTTTGAGAAGGGGTGGTTATTTAGTTTTTAAACAAATATATACTTATTTTTTAAGTGGTGTAATTTTTTTATTATATATATATATATATATATATTCCACCACTTAAAAAATAAGTATATATTTTTAAAAATATATATATAAATAATTTGGTGGCATGGGGGAAGGTGTGGGTAGGATGGATGGGTCTTTATTTATTTTTAATTTAAAAAAATAGAAAACAAAAAAAAAAAATTCCAAGAGTGCAAGTTGTTGTGACCAACATGTCCATTTTCATGGAATAAAATCGGACCTATGTATTGAGAACAAAATATCCCCAATTAGGTCTTGATTTATCATTATTTGCACACAATCTCAATGTCTACTCAATCTTGATTAAAAAGGTGTCCTACATTTTTTCCATTTCTAATTTTTAACCTAAGGGCTCCTCATAGCTATTTATATATCTAAATAAAAACTTATCCCATTACACTCTCAAAATATTTCCACATCTAGTCATTTTTTGAGCTAATTATGTTTTATATAGAAATTTTATTGTGTAAAATTTCCCTGGAGAAGCAGTCCCAGAGTCTGAGATGGCACTCTCTCAAAATACTTTTGGGCTAATAGGTAAGAATAAATTTACTTACTAGGCACTTTAAATGACTTATAACATCTCTATATTTTGTATATCCCATAATCAATGAGAAGGTGCCACATGGCCTATGACCCTCCTATGGTGCCAAACTTGTCAAAGTGCATAATTATCTTACACATGAGTACTTCAATTCTTTAGATAAAACTATCTTATCTAATATATAATATAATCCTTTTTGAATCATATCTATTTTGAACTGAGGATCAACTATGATGTGATTTTTATTAGAATTATCTCAATATATTATTAATAACCATAAAAACTCTTCCAAAAAACTTTGTAAAAGATTAGAAGCTACCTCAGGAGGTCTCATGAATTATAGCTATTATATTTGTTATAACCTTAAACCAATAAGGAGGTGACACATGTTTTTTGACGCTCATATGGTTCTAAACTTATTAGAGCCTCAGGAGGTCCTACACATCATAGTTGTCAAATCTTGAAAATAATGAATAGGTTCCACATGTTCTCCAACCCTCATGTAGTGATAGACTTGTTAGAGATATAAGAAGTCACATACATTAGAGATATTAAAGTTATTATATCCTATAACCAATGGAGATGTGATACATGTTTGATGACCCTCCCGTAGTGATAGACTTGTTAGTGCCTCAAGAGGTCCCACATATTATATTTGTCAGAGCTAATAGATCCAAAACCAATGAATAAGTAACACATGTTATCTAACCCTCCCATAATACTAGACTTGTCAGAGCCCTAAGAGGTCCCATAGATCAGAGACATCAAATATTAGAACCAATGAGGAGGTGCCACATGTTCTTCCATACACTAAAGTGGCAAAGGGTCCTATTGGCCAAAATTGTCTCACATAAGAAAAATTTGCCTGGATCTAGGGTGAGAATCTAAGTAAAGTTCTATTTGAAGAGTGATATAATAGTGAAAAGAGAGCAAAGACTTCATGAGATTATCACTTGTCACTTGAAAGATTTTGAAATAATTTAAAGAAGCTTAACATGTGAATTTGGTGATTTTAAAGAGCCATATTGTCATAGCACATCATGTAGGGATTGATAGGTCAATTTGGTTTTGAATTTGTTAAGATTACTTGGGAAATAAATGAAATCTAAATAACTGCATGAAAATGATGTATTTTGTGCCAAAGTCATCCCCAACAAACTTGGTGTCTTGATGAGTTTTCTACCTCAAGATAAGGCCTTCAAAAATGATCTATAAGTGTGGGACATGCCTAGGGACATCAAGTTAAAGCCATAGGAAATATTCATTCAGATTTAAAAATCCTTAACAAGATTCAAGTTGAATGCAAGGTTAACAAGTGACATGATCTTAGAAGCTTGGATCACACATCAATGGAATGTGGGTGATTACAAGGTCAATAAGTTAATAGAAATCAATGGTACACATTTGATCATGTAGTTAAAGATCAATGGTGAGATTGAGGTCAAAAGGTCAGTAGATCTTGAGATTGAATGTGTTAATGATAAGTATCATGATTACAGTGACTTAGTGGATCAATGGTTCATGTTTGATCAAGAAAAAATAAGATCAATGGCACAGTTCAATCATGTGGATAAAATTTATGGTGCATATAAGGTCAATAAGTCAATGAGCCTAGATTGAATGCAAGGCTACCACATGGTGTAAGTGTGTTAATCAGTTGTAGACTGATAATAGGGTCCACAAATAGAATACAATACTACTAAGTTTCACATTTTATAAGGTCAATAAAAAGATAAATGTGGGGCTACCAAGTGGCATGATCTAGAAAGTATAATACATATCAATAGTAATGAAGAAGGTCAAAGCTAGGAGACTCCCAACAAAATCAATGGAACAAATTTGATTAGGTTATAGGAAGGTAAGAGAGGAGGATACATGTCTAAATTTTTAATGATCTTATAAGTAGCAACATGGAAATGGAATGCCACATAGGCAGACACATAGGATCAAAATATTTCAGCACCCAGGTAGGCAAATGTATAAATGCAAGATCAGATGCAATCTAGGTTACCAAAATCAAACCCTTCATATTCATAGGATACCATTAAATCTCAAATAGACCTCTCAAAAGCTCATAGATTTAGGTTTTCATCTTGTTCATAAGTAAGAATCCCTAACCTATGGATATTTATTAAAATTATGACTTATGAAAACCAATAAATGGGATTATTTTTCATCTATAGTGGATCTATGTTCAAGGTTTAAAGTAAGGGCAAAGTTGTGATAGAGAAAGAAGTAAACATAGTGGTAGAGTATTTTGAAAATTATGTTTTGAAGGGATGCCATATTAATGGGTTTAAAGTGATTTTCTAATAACATAAAGTACATACCAAGATGAAGCATGGTGTAAAAAACTCATTAAGTAGATGGAGAGTTTGGAGGTTGAGAAAGGAAAGTAAAGCATTCAATGAAGTTCAAAAGTCTTTGAGGACTTTCCCATTTTAATGAACCATGATTCATCATTCTCAACAACTTTATATATTCTACCATGTTTTCTTAGCCAATGAGAGAGTTCAAAGACTATTTAGAGGTAATGAATGGTTATTTGGGAGGAAAGATTAATGCTAATCAATCAAAATGTGGTTTGGACTCCATCAAAGTGATTGGACCTCATTGATTAAATTTCATCTACTCACTTCTTCTCTCTCTCTTCTCCTTTTCTTCTATATCTCTCATTTTTATTCCCCATTATAAAAGGATTATCACTTTTGAGAAGATATCCTCACATTTTTGGGAGTATCAAGGGACTGTCATTTGATAAAGACCCTATCAAAATTTGTATGAAATACCTCTTAAAGCAATACATATTTTATTTACCTATCTCTTGCCTTTGAATTATGTTTAGCAAAGCTTGTGTATGATGGCATTGTGAAGGAGTTTATTCCATGTCCATTATCCTCATTTCTTGCTTATTTTTAGGTGTTTTCAAGTTATTTACAACTCTTAACTCATGCTCTTTTTTTCTATTAATGTAGGCCTAGTGTGAATCTTATAATTTTTCTTTGCTTCATTAATTGCTTATGAGCATAATTAATGAAACACTAATGTGATCAACTAGTTTGTGAGGTTATGTGAGATAGCATTCGATTATGCTTCTTTAGTGTTTATTTCATGATTATGTGCATTCTCATTTAAATTTGGTGAATCACATTTTATCCCTCTTAGTAACCATTCACCCCTCTCTATCCCTTTTCCCAGTAGAAACTTTAGTTTAGGTGATCCATCAAGAGGAAGCCGACCTTCTCTAGAGGTTCAACTCCACTACAAGATACCCATAGCCTGGGGTTGTTCCCATTTTGTGGCTTAGTTAGAGGAAGCCTAAATAAACCCCTCCATGGGTGAAAATTAAGTCCAAAAATTTTTATGGCATGCTTGGTGGGAATACATTGTTCATTGAGTGAAGAGTTTTGGTGTTCTCTTCATCCAATCAGCCTTTGGAGGGATGTGTTCAAGCACTAATGGCAAATCCAAGTATTTATTATATGGTATAAGCAACCTATGTCCCTAATAGTCATTATTTTTTATGATAAATTAACCATATTTTGATCAATATATTATTCTCTACCTCAAAATCCTTCATATTAGATTAGTAATGTTTATAGCTTCACCCTAGGTGGTTTTCAAGATTTAGTATGCCAACCTTGTCAGAGTTTATCTCTCTCTAGTCAATTAGAAAAGACTCTTATGGAGATAAGGATTGATCTTGAAAAATAATTTAGATAGATTGATAGGGTGAAATAGAGTTATAGGTAGAAAGAAAATCTTGAATACCAAGTTTTTGTTTAAGAGCAAGAGTTGAGGTTTCAAGAAGAGTGCTTGGTTGGGAAAGACAAAACTAGGAAGGAAAATGACTATCAATTGTTATTAAGAATGAGAGAAGATAAACATAGACCCTAATTATGATCTCATAATCTAATTTATTATCAAACCCAACCCCTTAGTCCACCTTGTCAAAGCTCATCTTTGTCAAGAGTCAAGCAAATCATTAAAGACCATTCAACTAAAAAACATGAAGCCATATCATCATGGATATTATCTTATGCCAATGACCATAAATGTGTCATGCCCTCTCTTGTGAAACCTCCATATATTATAATAATTCAAGATGAGGATATGGTGGCTGCCTCTTACATGTTCACCACATGAAAATTAGTCAAGGAGGGTATGAAGAAAAAAGAGGAGGTGCTAGTTGAGGCAGTCCAAGAAGCAGTCTTGGAAGAGGAAGAGTTAGTTGTTAAAAAAGTGAATAAAGTATCTATAACTCAAATGATTTTTCTCTACAAGGGTTCTATGACTCTCTCTCCCTTCCCTAGGATCCACCAAAAAGAGCCTTTAAATTCCCTAGTTGGAAGGAGACTCTCTTAATCTGTAATCAAGGTGAACTTTTTTACCCTCCCACCATCTCCCTCTTGGAGAAAGAGCCTATTTTACATAAGATAGATGGGGATATTTCAATCATAATTGATCCTAAAGATGATAATTCAAGTGTCTATAATGAAGATATCTTGATGGGTAGCCCACTTCATCCAGAAGGAGAAAAATTAGGTTTGGACCAACATTATTGGAATGGGAATGACACTAATGAGTTAGAGCCTAAAGAGGATAGTCCTCAACTTTAATATGGAGGAGACCTTAAATAGAAAACTAATTGTATATTCTACATAAATAAAAAAGAGGATCAAAACCAAGAATCAAAAGTTGGCCCACTTTAAGATGAGGTGTCAAATGAAGGTATCCCTAATAGATTAGATCTATAGGAAGGTAAATCAGACCTTAAGAAAGACAAATGTGTCTTTTTGGACCTTGGTTGGTGAAATCAACCCTTATTTACAATTGAAAAACAAGATGAAACCTTGAGTGAGGTTGATGAAGGAGACATCTCAAGTTCTCAAGTGATACAACTTGAGAAGTATACCAATAAAGAGCATAAAGATAATGATGAGTTAGACCTATCATAAAATTATGAGCCTCCCTTTTACATAAAGGAAGAAGACCAATCTAGCTATCATATATCAAATCTTGGTGAGGATGAAGAACTTGATGTAGTAAACTTGAAAATGAATGTCCTCAATGATGCTTTGACTATGCATGAAAGGGTTAAACAAAATAAAAAATAAGAATTATTTGAAGTGTTAGAAGAAAGCCATAGGTTGTTTTCAAGAAATTATGAATTGACTAAGGTAATTGGAGGCAATCTTGATGACTCAACTAGTTAGCAACAAGTAGTGGATGAATAAGTGGAGACTCCTGAAGAGGCTACTAAGAGTGAAGTATGCCACTTTGATCAGTTATGGGTGAATAAGAGTTATCCTATAGTCCAAAATGAAGCAAGATTTTAGGACTAGGACTAACATGTATACATTGGAGACATGTTTTCACCACTTCATCTATTGAAGATCATTCCAAAAGGATTGACAATCAAGCATCCTGGTTCACCAATTTTGGTGCCTCCAAAATAAGGTATTATTCATCTTAGTCCATTATAAGTGAATTATGTTGAATTATTCCCATTTTATCTAGGAGGAAATTGATTTTAAGTGGCATAATTATACATATTAGAGTAGATTTTATTTTTAAACATTTATTTTTAGTTATGTGTTTCCCTTCCATAAGTACCTTGGGCACTATGTTTATTTTATTCTCATTGAAATTATTAATTCAAGAGAAGGTTTTTAGAAATGGGTAGCCTTATATTAGTTTAATATCAGTTGGAAATAAAGTCTTGTGATCCCATATGCCCAATGGATCAAACAAGGCAACTAATCTGGTTTTCATGCATAGCATGCATGCTTCCTAGTCGAGTCACCAAAATATTGGCCAAAATTGGCCCACATAAGAAATTTTTGCCTATATCTAGGGTGAGAAGCTAAGTAGAGTCCTAGTTGAAGAGTGATCTAATGGTGGAAAGAGAGGATAAACTTCATGATCCTATCACTTGTCACTGACAAGCTTTTGAAACACTTTAAGCAAGCTTAAAGTGTGAATTTGGTGATTTTGAAGAACCAAACTATCATAGCACATCATGCAGGTATGAATAGGTCAATTTGGTTACTTATTTGATAAGATTACTTAAGAAATCAACCAAATCTAAACAACTACATGAAAATGATGTATTTTGTGCCAAGGTTATCCCTACAAATTTGGTGTCTTGATGATTTTTCCATCTCAAGATACACGACTTCAAAAATGATCTAGTAGTGTAGGACATGCCTAGGGATGTCAATTTAAATCCATATTAAATATCCATCTAGATTAAAAAATCCTTAACAAGCTTCAAGTTGAATGTAGGGTCAACAAGTGGCATGATCACAAAATTTCAAAGCACAGATCAATGGCACATGGGTGATAGTGAGGTAAATAAGTCAATACAAATCAATGATGCATGTTTAATCATGTAATTAAAGATAAATGGTGAGATCAAGGTCAAAATTTTAGTAGATCTTAAGATTTAATGCATTTATGATAAGTGTTATGATCATGGTGACTTAGTGTATCAATGTTACACGTTTGATAAATCAAAAAGAGGATTGATGACATGCATTTAACCATACAAAGAAAATTTATGGTGCATGTAAGGTGAATAGGTCAATGAGCCTAGAGTTCATGTAAGGCCACCATGTTGTATAAACATGTGAATCAGATATAGATTGATAATAAGGTCCAAAAATGGTACATGATATTTCTAAGTGTCACATTTTTGAAGGCTAAGACAAAGATCAATGTGGGGTTGCCAAGTGGCACAATCTAGAAAGTAAAATGTGGATCAACAATAATGATGAAGGTAAAATCTAGTAGAATCCTAAGGAAATAAATGGAGAAAATTTGATCAGGTTCCAAGAGGGTAATAGAGGAGGACACATGTTTATATTTGTAATGATCATATAATAAACAACATGGCAAGAGAATGCCACATAGGTAGACACATCAGATCAAAGGATTTCACCACCTAGGTTGGAAAATGTATAAAAGCAAGATCAGATGTGATTTGGGTTACTAGAAGCAAACCTTATAGATTTTAAGGATTACATTAAAGCTTAGTTAGACCTCTAAAAAGATCATAGATATATGTTTTATGTCTTGTTCATAAGCAATAAGCCCTAGCTTGTGGATCTTCATTGAAATTATGACTACATGAAAACCAATAAATGGGATTGGTTTTCATCTATAGTGGATCTATGTTCAAGGTTTGAATTAAGGGTAGAGTTGTGATAGAGAAATAAGTTAGAATAGGGGTAGGGTCTTTTGATAATTATGTTTTGAAGGGATGCCAGATAAATGGGTTCAAAGTGATTATCTGATAACATAAAGGACATATCAAGATGAAGCACGATGTGATAAGCTCATTAAGTAGATGGAGAGTTTGAAGGTTGAGAAAGGCAAGTGGAAAATTTAATGAAGTTCAAAATTATTTTGGGACTTTCCCATTCTAATGAACCATGAATCATCATCCTGAACAACTTTCAATCTTCTAGCATGTTTTCTCAACCAATGAGAGAGCTCGAAGACTATTTAGAGCTAATGAATGATTAATTAGGAGGCAAGATTAATGATAATAAATCAACAAGTGGTTGGGAATCCATTGAAATGATTAGAACTCATTAATTTAATTTGGTCCTCTCACTCCTCTCTCTCTCTCTCTCTCTCTCTCTCTCTCTCTCTCTCTCTCTCTCTCTCTCTCTCTCTCTCTCTCTCTCTCTCTCTCTCTCTTCCCCTTTTCTCATATATCTCCCATTTTTCTTCCCCATTATAAAATGACTCTCACTTTTCAAAAGATATACTCACATTTTTGGGAGTATTAGGGGACTCTCATTTGGTAAGGTAAGACCCTATAATAATTTGTATGAAATAAATCTTGAAGCAATAAAGACTTTCTTTACCTATCTCTTGCCTTTGAATTGTGTTTATCAAAGCTTGTGAATGATGGCATTGTGAAGGAGTTTCTTCCATGTCCATTATCATCCTTTCTTGCCTATTTTTAGGTGTTTGCAAGTTATTTACAGGTCTAAACTTTTACTCTTTTCACCATTAATGTATGCCTAGTGTGAATATTATAATTCCTATTTACTTCATTCATTACTTGAGAGCCTATTTTATGAAACACTTATGTAATCAATTAGTCTATGAGGTTGTGTGAGCTAGCATTATCTTATGCTTCATTAGTGTTTATTTAATGCTTATGTCGATTCTCATTTAAATTTGGTGCATTACCTTTTATCTCTCTTAATAAATCTTTACCCCCTCTCTATCATTCTTCCTAGTAGAAGCATTAGTTTAGGTGATCCATCAAGAGGAAATTGGCCTTCTCCAAATGTTCAACCCCATTATAGGATACTGAGAGCCTGGGGTTGTTCCCTTTTCTTGGATTAGTTGGAGGGAACCTAAATAACCCCTTCCATGGGTGCAAATAAAGTCCAAAAAATGTCCTAAAAGGCTTTATGAAGGTCAAAATAAAGTATATATTAGGGCCCCTAGGTCTAATTATAAAGTTCCACATGTACCCACTACACCTAGGCTTCTAGTTTAAGTATGCAAAACTATTATAACATAAGGCTAATCACTACATCTAGTTAAAATAGAACTATGTGATCCTAATAGTCTGAAATAAAAACATGGATAACCCCAAAATCATCTATAGTGCCATGATAAATAAATAGGCATATACTCCCCATGATCCATGAATTTATTAACACTATTGTGTAAGGATCATGATCTGATATCTCAAAGAGTGTCATTGCCATCAACCAAATCTAAAAGAGGGTTTATTTTAAAAATCTCAAATTAATGCCAAATTTGGGAAAAGACTAGATTGGAATTACACCATCAAATTAGAGTTTAATTAATGTGATGTGATCCCCCAAAGCCATTACTATAAGATTATCTTAGAGCCCATACAATTGCATAAAGGTTGGGTTTACTGTTATATGTTATCTATAATATCAATTCATTTAGATCAATTTGTATTTAATTATTCATAGAGAAAATATTTTCCCATTTATTATAATTCTAGGCCAAGTTCACACATCTTAACAATGGTCACTTCATCATCCAAATCCTAGATTAGATCTAGAATATTGGGACATACCTTTATTACAAGACATCACCCAGTTTAAGCACTATAATGAGGTGTTTAAGGAAACTGAGGATGTTTAAAATCCAAGTTCAGATGATGAGGCCAATTATGACAATATTAAGTATGTAGATGAGAAAATTGCCATCAAAGTATATAGGCTCCATGTAATTGTAGCCAAACTAGATGTCTTCGCATGTGCCAACCTATTCCACAACCTGTTGAGATTCTCTAAGTGTAACTAATATATCATGAGGTCTCCCAAAATTGGGTTAAAAATCATAAACATATTTTTTCATACATTTTAGTAATATTATAAGCTTTTAAATTAACCCATGACCTATGACAAAGAGTTCATATATGCTTGGGTATAGACCCATAACATATATTTGGGTGGAGGACCTAGTTCACTAGGTCAATAAATAAAATCATGATTCCTATAATATCAAGATATTTAGAAAAAGTGTACACATATCCATGATATTTCTCAATTGATTGTATGGGGTGAGTGATATTATGCACATAGTCACATAGTAGGTTCCCCTTCATAGTGTCATCTTGAATGGGGATGAGGTTATAAAATTGTATAGTCTCATCATGTTTAACCTCACTAGATAGGTGAATGGGGATCACACATGTATTAATTTGTACATGATGTTATATATATATATTCAAAGTATTCTCCTACCACCTTATATTTATGATTATTATCATTCCAACAATGGATACTGTTGACTACTAGAATTGCACCCTTGTGAAGGTAGTTTTAGGCCTTCACAATTTGAAGTAACATGGAGACAATATTAGGTTGTGGGTTTCCTAATAGGTGGAGTTAATCTCTATATTATAAGGTCTATCTCCCCTTGATATATCAGTTAAGATCCCTACTCTACACTACTATATTTTAATGGAAAATGGAAGAAGGTAAACTAAAAAAAATCCTATCTAATTGGGGTGTTATACCAAAGTATGACCTCTAATTGTGTAATATAAACTAAAAGTATGATGAATAACATAAAATTTATTAAGTTCTAAAATGAGAGTTAAACATACATCAATTTTTCACATAGACACTCAGCTTGATAGATGATCTAAAGAAGCTAACCAATAGGTCTCTCAAAGACACTAAGGAAAGATCACACTTACCAAACATACAAGATGATTAGAGCACACTATGAAACCAAAAAGGATGAGATAAAACCTATAAATAGGTAAAGAGGAAAGGAAAATATGAGAGGAATCATGAACTATCACTATATCTATCAACAAACCATGCAAATACATTAAACCAAGCTTTGAGGAGGCATGCATTCTATTTTATTCATTAAAAATAGACAATTACAAGTGTTTTATTATAATGGAATTGAAAAAAATTAGGTTAAGGATCATTTTAAATTCAAAAAAAATCTTACGTATAGAGAATAGGAGAGAAGAGAGAGAAAGAGACAAGAACCCCCAAAACTAGGAAATATGACCTTTTCTTAATCTTTCTTGAAACCCAACGTAGCATTATTTGATTAATACTTCATCCACATTTGTAATATGGAATATATATTTATGTGAGAAATATTTTTTAAGTTTAAGGAGTCATAGGCATTCATTTTTCGTCTTCAAACAACACATCCTCCTAAATCTATGCTTGCACACCCCTATATCCTTGGTTAAAAAGTCATTTCCTTGAAAATAGGCCTTGATCCTTGAGAGTAGGTCATAATAAATTAATAAATTATTTATTTTAAAACTTATTTAAACTATTAATGATGTTTTCACACCTTTATTTTAATCCTATAAGGTCTTTGATGTTTGTTTGACTTCTTCCACACCCTAGGTGTTGGAAGGAGAAAAGCTCTTTTTAGAGTCCTTAAGGCCTCTTCTAACCTTTGAAACCTTATCCAAACTTAATTTTAATTTTTAAATACTTTAATTTGGCATGTAAGGTGAGAAGGAACCTTTAAAATCCTTTTTAAAACTTTCATTCATTATTTAGTACTTGAAAACACTTATTCTTCCTTATAAGCAAAAAACAAAGGAGAGAAAGAGGAGAGTTTTGCATTAGACCAAAAAATATTCCAGCATGGATGGATTATAAGCATGACATCAGACCTGAAACAAGGCACTTGGATCCATAAAACACTAAAAAATTCTTGGTTTTATACCAAAACCATGCATTTCTTCTCAATTCCTTGTAGCCATTTTTTTTAGCAAAGCTCCTTGTTTGGGAGAAAATGGAGATGATAATGAAAATGAGAACTGGTATAGATACCCTCTATCCCCTTATGGATCCACATAAAATTTTGTGGCCTATAACTAAGTGTGTCTTTTCTAGTACATTCTTTTAGTCAAATTAGGCCTAATTAGCCCTCCTAAGCCTAGAAAGTGAAAATATTGATGTTGAGACCCCTTGCACATGTTAAACTCCAAAAAAATGTTTGATTCACTTTACCCATATTATCACCATGATATATGTAAATTTTTATGGTTTGAAACACTATGGAGGTACAAGAACCTTTAAATGACCATTAGTAAGCTTGCTCTTTTTGAAGACTTTTCTAACTAGCCCAAAAGATCTGAATAGTTTGGGCACCTCTAAGTGAGTTTGTCTAAATTTTTAATATTATAAAGGTAAAAAAAGTGTTGATCTACCTTCCCCATTGATTGACATCATTCCACACTATTTATAATCTATGGTTTAGCTCAAAAACATGAAAAATTATAGTTTTTTTACTATTTTGTACAAGTGAAGGTATAGAAAAATACATGTGGAGGATAATCTAAGAGTCTGATATAACCTTTGGTATGTTTAAGAATAAAATTGGGGCATTTGATGTGGTTTCCAAGTCCATATTTGAATAGTCACAAATGGGTTTTGAGGAGGGTTTAAGACCTAAATAAGGTCTTAATAAATTTTCATAATTAGTAGACATCTAATTTAAATCCTAATTCCAAAAAATTATTTTTATGGGACCCCTTTAAAACCTCTGAAAACCACTCGGTCCCATGCAAAGTATGTGATATGATATGAGCACCTAAAGTTTCTCTTCAGGTGATTGTGTTCACTTTCCTTGAGTGGGAAAGGTGTCAAAAATGGGTCTTCAATATAATATATCATTCCAAATGCTGGTATAATATTATACACCTTCATATAAATCTCCTCAATGGTTCTACTTTCTCTGGAAGTACCCAACCTTTCCCTATTTTCATTTGGTGCCTAGTGAGGGTGTTTGGGTTTTAAGACTACTTCTCCTTTATAAGTCATTAAGGATATTTAGATTGAGAAAAGAAATTTAGTGTCACTTGAGGGTGTATGTAGGTAATTTAAATCCTTTTAATCTACCTTTTAATCCATTCATGAGGTCTATAAAGTTTGTTTTGTGCTCTTGACCTTAAGTGACCCTCAAGGTCTCTTGAATGGACCTTGCAACTAGAGTGGCCAGGTATGAGACAACATAGTGGATATTTACACTATTTATATGACCTAAAAAATAACCTATAAATTTCAACCCACTAATGACCACAAAATTACCAAATTTCATAACTTGATTGTACATCTAGTTGCCTCAAAACTCATTTTTTCTAAAACTAGCTAGTTGGTTGCCTAGTTTTTTATGCTTCATGGGTATATGACTAAGTTTTGTTTCTTTACACATAGTAATGATGGTATTATAATTAAAATAAGTAATTAATAATTTATATTATTCTTCTCACATTTTTCTTCCCCTCAGTTAGTCATTTCTCAGTCTCATACACCCTATCACCACACCATCTCTTCTCATTGCTTATTAATTTACACCCTGCCAATACTAGATGAAGGTGTTGATTAGACATTGAGGGATATTTTGAATGTTAAAATTCTGATTTATGATATAATTTCACCTATTTATCTCTCTCAATTCATTTTTAACTATCTCAAACTTCTTTTGATACATTATCACTTTAAGGTTAGACTCTCAAGTCCACTGTCTCATATCCATACACAACTTGTGTAACTTCTAATCAAATTGGATTATTTTTTTTAGGGTTATAAATGAATATATAACTAATGGAAATATTATTTAAGTTATTTTACCATATCCCATTACCATATGTCTTCTAATGTTTCAATCCCTTCCAACTCCAAAGCACTATTTGCTTCTTACACAATCCAAGACTGAGTTATTTTGTATTCTACCTCAAGAAGTCTGAATTCCTCATGGGGTATATGTATAGGGTCAAAAACACCCTTTATTATTCTAAAATTTATGTTTTAAACAACTAATTCCATATTATCACATTTATATTTCCCTTATATTCATCTTATCTTCTTAAGACATAGCTTCAAACTTCCTTAGTGTGCTCAAAGCATGTTTGCCAATTGACTTGGTTGTAGGTGTAAATTGGGAGGTTATAAGTGTTCCTAAGATTAAAAAAAAATATTATAATTTATAAACCTCATTAAATTATTTAATTAAATTAAATTATCACTCCTTTGATAACCACTTTGATTCACTTCTTGATCACATGATTGTGTGTGTTGATTAAACAATGTATGAACTATAGGTGATTTGGATATTGAAATTGGTAATTAGAAACAAGTTGATCACAAATAAACATAATAAAATCCTATTAATTATTTAATTAATAATCATAAAATATTAATTCAAAGTGAAACTATTAGTCTCATTCTCCCACAACTTGGTCTTTAATAAGCTTGATAGCCACATTGTATAGACTATGTTAGAGCACATCATGATGTGAGAAGTTTTGAAGCTTTGAGGAAGAAACATGATGTGCATTGGAGTTTTATACTTGTTTAATTAACCTTGAATAATTACTATACTCACCATGACCTTGGTTTTCAAGATATCCATTTACCAATACCATCCTTAAGAGCATCTTCTACACTCATCTGTATGTGATGATTTTCACCATTATATAGACTAAGGAGTTGAGAGACTAATCTTCAAGATGTACATGTATTAAATATATACATACTCCTTATCTACTCTAATTTGATTTTAAATCCTTGAATTGGGTTATCATATTGATTGGGTGGAGAAGAAATTAAGAAACATAAATTACAATAATCTTCACAAAATAACCTTAAAAAAGATAACAAGTGGGAATAAATGTGGTTTGTCTATCTAAAACTACTTCGCAAGACTAAGATTAAACTTAGATGATGTTATTAATTATTTTATTATTGATTGGTCCTTTAAGTTGGGTCACTAAACTTCCATGCTATGTATCTTCATGACTAATCACGATCATATTCATCTTATAATGAAGCTTGGAATATTATAAGTGTTCATTTGGTTCATTGAAAACATTTGAGAACCTCTTATTTTGTATCTTCTCTCTCATTCTTCAATAAAATTGTATTAAGTGACTTAAAATCAAATTAACCTCTAGAAACATGAAGCCTATTATCAAATTCTATTGACTCTCTTCAATTTTACATAACTTTAAGAAGGTGTACGGACTGAGAATGATCATGTGTTAAGAAATAGATTTCCTTGATGATCTTTCATGCCTTGAAAGAGATGAATGAGATCAGAGGATTTCATCTCACAATATCTATGATGTCAATTTATTTTCAACATGGATTTTCACTCCCCTTAACATTTTCACATCTTAGACATTTGTCACTGTAATCTTCACTATGTTTGTTCATTTGGCTTGGCTGTAAGTGGACATTTTAAGATGAAAATTGCATAATTAATTATTCCTTGTGTTTATAAATGATTTCACTTAATATTGAAGGTGGTATAAGTCTTATGATTTCAATAATTCAACATGTCTTATTCAACATTATGGCACCTTTCACACTAGTAAACACTAATGTCTACATTGTACCCTTCTTAGAGGTCATGACTGACTATGTGTACTCCTTAAAAGTTAAATCTTTTGATTCTTGACTATATAAATTTTATCACCTTGTATTTATAATCTTTTATCATTTGGTCACCTCTTCCATAGTCATAGGGACTTCATTACTAAACACAATATACTACTTCACACATGTCCTTTGTGTGTACGGACTGTGTATGGGCTATGTACTTCTTTACAAATATTTTACATTGAAAATTAAGTATATTGATGATGTTATCTAATTTTTAAAATGTTTTTGAGTGTGTATGATCCTTCACCTACCTCTCCATATTGTCAAGACATTCTTAGCATATATGTATGTTCATGAATGTAGGTTGGTTGCTTGAAGTTCTTCATGAAACTTGCTCAAGATATAGATTTAGACCATTTTTTCATTCCTCAATACTCCTAATAGTTAAATGTTTTTTCCTTCATGTAACTATGGGACTCTTATTTTCATTAAATCCTAACATGATGTTCATACTTGGATAAGATCATTCATGTACTGTACAAGCTCTCCAAAGAGAAAGACACTTAGAGATTATGGACAAAGAGACACATATCAAACAAAAAAACACATGAAATACATGAGTTTTATGGATATTACATTAGTTATGAAGTATTATAAACCTCTGAGAGTAACCATGATGAAGACAAAACAAAACTTGTAGCAGGATTCACTGAAACAACTTGTTCATCAAGATATTATTATTTCAAGTGAAACGTCCTCATGGAGATGAATTAGAAAATCAAACCAAAATTAAGGTGAGATAAAATAATTTTATAAAATATACTCAAAATAATTCTTATATATAATTTTCTAAGTTGGAGAAAAAGATGCAGGAACAGACCCCTCTCAAATGCATAGGCAATAGTGACCTACTATCACTCTTAGTGATGGTTCATAAATAATATGAAATAATTATTAAAACTAATGAAACCATTTTTAATTTTACTATGACCCATAACAATGTCCAAAGTTTTATCTCCTAACTCTCCTCTTTCTGTACTGAGCATTTCAAAACTTCCCTTTTAGAGCTGCCAAGGAGGTTGATATAGGAGCAAAGTAAATTTTTCCCATTTTTTCACCTATAATAATCTAAAAAACACTTATATGACCTTTTATGGACTAAATTAGGTCTCTAAGATGATTTTTAGAAAAAAAAGCCCTCTGAAAACCTGTATGGATCCAATAAAAAGGCCTATTTTTGCATTGAAAAAGCAAAATTTACTAAGGAGATCTGATTAAAATGTTGTAAATTGTGTTAATTAGTATTTAAAATGTCCAATAAGGTGAATACATATTAAATTTATCTTCTTCCTGATTATATACTATAAAAATATTACAAAACCTTCTTTAGAGGTCATAAAAAGGTCAAAATTACATGGAAATGAGTCATGAAATTAGTCCAAAATGTGATCAACCTGATTGTTCATATTTTAGAAATAAAATGACCTTTAAAAATTATATTACACTCATAAATACACTCTATACTCTTATCACCACTGAAAATGGCTCAAAAAGGCCAAAAAATGATTAGACAAGCACAAGATAAATGAAGGACAAAACCTCAACTCACGTAATCAACCTTAAGACCTATTAATAAAGGATTAAAATTATCACTTTAAGGAATTTAAAAGACTAAAATAATTACCAAAAATACAAGCTATCATGATATGTAAAATTTGGAATAATAGGGGTGACATTTTGACTCATGAGGTCAAACTTATCAACATTTTGGTGACTCAACTGGGAAGCATGCCTTATATGATTGAGAAACATAATTTTTTGACATATATTTTAGACTCATAAAACCATACTTAAATTTTTTAATAATAGTGAAAAATATGATTCATGAATACAAGACTCTTTTGACTTTAAATAAGACCACTTTCTCCTCAAAAACAAGGAAGGAAACATACAAAACATGGGAAACTAACTAACAAAGAAAATGTCCAAATAAAGCACTTATTTGAGATAAAACATAAATAAAATAATCTAAACATGAAAAATAATTATCCAACTAGATAAAAATGGAAATTCATTAACTTAATCCCTCCAAGAGATGGTACAAGTTGCAAATCAAGGTGTTTATTGAACATGACCTCTGATGAGCCACTCTTCTTGCCTACCAACTCTCTTAACTTATCCTCAAGTGATTCATCAATAGAAAACCAATCACAAAAATTATGAACTCATATCATAATTTAATATATTTCTCATACTTATTATCAACTATAATCTCATTAGGTGATACCTCATCTAAGCATTATCCTTGAGTCTCTATGGCATATTGAGTGACCTCATTCTTTTTATCAGCTGTTATAAGTTCAACAAGATATTTAAGGAGATTTTAATAGTCAACCCAATTTTCATCATGATATTAAATAGGTGGTTCTTTATAAAACTTATCATAAGCATTATCTCTCCAATGGGCAACATGTCTTTACAAAGATATTCAATCTCTTGGAGAGACTCAATGTATAACTACCAATCATCCTTTTGTTCCTCACTTTTATCAACATAAATAAGATCAATTTGAATGACACCTTCATCTTTATCATGTAGAAATATAGGTATATCATGTTATGATTTGGAAAAAAATTGATCAAGGTCAACCTCTTTCTCAATTGGAGATGTTTCAAATCCATTTATGACTCCATCTTGTACCAATTCCCCAGGATTACAACCTTATTCATTTGGAGCTATTTCACCTATGTACAAGATATTCTCTTATCCAATTGAGATATATTATTCAAGATCAGCTAAAAAATCATTATCAAATTATAACCTAAGTGAACTGTCAATGATAAACTCTTCCTCATACACACTTTAAGCATCCTCTTCACACTATCCAAGAATTTTACTTGTAGTTGCAACCTTTTTCTCTATCCTCCATAGAATAAGCTCCTCCTTAAAAAGGGAGATGGTGGGAGGGTGATGAAATTAATTTATTTGAGAGGGTTTATGAACTATGGAAGGTTGATAATGATTAAATTTTAGGATCTTGAGGGTAATTGAATCATCTATGGAGCCTTTAAGAGGAGGGAAAGAGAAATTATTAAAGACCTCTACATTCTGCTCCTTCCACTTGGCCATCACCTCATCAAAAATTGAAACCTCCTTGTCCTCATGGATATCTTGAGCTTGAGGGATGAGTAAAGAATAAGTGGAACTAAAATAATGTTTATTCTCTTTAATAGGATCTTTAATAGGCATATGAGTCTATTCTTGACTCCAATTAGGAAGCTTCCTTGGCTAAAACTGAGCATGGTTAAGAACTTCATGAGAATAAAGAACACAAGAAGACTGGTAAGGAATTAAGAGAGATATTGAAACAATTGGTTAAAATAAATTTTATGCATCTCCAAAGCATCCATATTATCCAATATAATATTAAAAAACTCATTCCTCTCTAATGGATCATTGGACACATTTTGAAATAGCCCACTCACTTCCTCATACTGAGAGGTTGAACAAACTTTTCTTGTATATGTTAGTATTTTGAGCTTTATCTTATCCATTACTTATTGGAAACAAGGATTCTCATATGAAACATATTATCCATATGGGAAAGGTGAAATTTGGTCATAAGACTAATATGGTTCACAAGGAAGGCAAGAGTCATACTCTTGATAGTAAGGATCATGAGAAACTTGATAAGGCTCATCATAGTTTTGTTCAAACTCTTAGTAAAGTTGATTAGGATCATAAAAAGGTTCATTTTTATAATAATAAGGATCATATGGATCATTAACAAGCTAGTATAACTCATTGTAAGGCTGATAAGGAAATATAACATAGGAATTTTCCTCATACACAACCATAAAAGCAACATTAGTATAGTGCAAAGAAAATAGACTTACTAGGAAACTGCACCTAGACTATTAGAAGTAACTGTTTGAGCTTGGAGTCACCAAATACTTCATGAATAATTATACTTCAACTATAATTTCACCATGACCAGCTCCAATGCATCCCATTGGGTATGCCAAAAAGTGTTGACTACTAAACTTACACCCTTGTGAAGGTAGTTTTTGGCCTTCACAGTCTAAAGTAACATGGATATAATCATATGATATGGGTGACCTAATATGTGGATTTAATCTCTAGATTATAAGGGATAAATCCCCTTGATATATCACTTATGATCCCTAATCTACACTATCATCTTGTAAGGGAAATGGAAGAAGGTATATTAAAAGGAAAACCTATCTAATTAGGGTGATACACCAAAATAAGACCTATAATTGTGTAATATGTAATAAGAGGATGAATAATAACATAAACATAATTTAAATTATCAAATGAGGTTTATCCATACATCAATGTTTCACATAGAGGCTCAACTTGATGGATAATTTAAGGCAACTAACCAATAGGTCTCTCAAAGACACTAAGGAAATCTCACACTTTCCTAACATACAAGATGATTAGATCACACTATGAAACTTATAAGGATGAGATAACACATTAAAATATGTAAATATGAAAGGAAAAGATGAGAGGAAGCATGAACTATCATTTTCATCTATCAACAAACCATGGAAATACTCTAAACCAACCTTTGAGGAGGCATGAATTCTATTTTATTAGTTAAAAATAAAAAAGTGAAAGTGTTTTATGAGAATGTACTTGCCAAAAATTATATTAATGATCCTTTTAAATTACAAAAATTATCTTACATATAGATAATAGGAGAGAAGAGAGAGAAAGAGACAAGAACCCCCAAAACTAGGAAATCTGACCTTTCTTAATCCTTCTTGAAATCCAACATAAAATTATTTGATTAATTCTTCATCTAACTTTTTAATATGGAATAGATATTTATGTGAGACATATTTGGGAATTTAAAGGATTCATGATCATTCATTTCTTGTCTTTGAATAAAACAACCCCCTAAATCTATTCTTGCACACCCCTATATCCTTGGTCAAGAAGTCATTTCCTTAAAAATAGTCCTTGATCCTTGAGAGTAGGTCATAATGAATTTATAAATATTTATTTAAATTTTTATTACACCATTAATGATGTTTTCACACCTTTATTTTACTCTTTGAAGGTCTTTGATGCTTTTTTGACTTCTTTCACACCCTAGGTGTTAGAAGGAAAAAAACTCTTTTTGGAGTCCTTAAGACCTTTTCTAACCTTTGAAACCTTATCAAAATTTAATTTTACTTTTAAAATAATTTAATGTGGCATTTAAGGTGAGGATTAGCATTTAAAATCCTTTGGAAAACTCCCATGCATAATTTAGTACTTGAAAACACTTAATTCTTCCTTATGAGCAAAAATTAAAGGAGAGAGAAAGGAGAGTTTTGCATTAGACCAGGAAATATTCCACCATGGATGGATTTTATGAATGGATTTAGACATGAAAAAATTAAATTAGATACATAAATCACTCAAAAGACCTACTTTTATTCTAAAACCATGCATTTCCCCTTAATTCCTTATAACCTTTTTTATATATCAAAGTTCCTTGTTTGGGAGAAGCTAGAGATGATAATGAAAAAATGAGAACTATTATAGATACCACCTATCCCCTTACATATCCAAAAAAAATTTGGTGGCCTAAAATTGAGTGTGTCTTTTATAGCACATTCTTTTAGTCAAATTAGGCCTAATTAGCCCTCCTAAGCCTAGAAAGTAAAAATCTTGATCCTGAGACCCCCCACATGTGTGAAACTCCCAAAAAAAGTTTGATTTAATTTACCCATGATGTCACCATTAACCATGTAAATTTTTGTGGTATATAACATTTTGGAGGTACAATAACCTTGAAATGATTTGATTGAGTTTCTATGAATTTTTAAGATTGGATAGGTAAAACAAGTGTTGAGATACCTTCCCCATTGATTGACATCATTACACACTATTTATAACCTATATTTTAGCTCAAAAACATGAAAAAGTATAGTTTTTGTACTATTCCATACAATTTAAGGTATATAAAAAATACATGTGGAGTATCCTATGAGAGTTTACTATAACCTTCATTAGGTTTCAGGAGAAAATTGTGGAATTTGATGTGGTTTCCAAGTCCATTCCTATAAACTAGTCACAACTTGGGTTTTAAGATGGTTTAATACATAAATAAGGTATTAAATATTATTAATAAATAAAATACATTAAATTTACCTCATAATTTCACAAGATTATTTTTTGGGGACCCCTCTAACACCTCTAAATACCACTGGGTCCCATGCAAAGCATGAGAGATGGTACAAACATCTGAATTTTCTCCTCAGGTGACTATCTTAGATTTCCTTGAGTGGGAGAGGTGTCCAAAATGGGTATTAGGTATAATATATAATTAAAAATTTATGAATAATATAATACACCCTAAAATCAATCTCCTCCATGGTTCTAATTACTCTAGACGTACCCAACCTTTGTTTGCATTTGGTGCCTAGTCAGGGTATTTGGGATTTAGAATTACTTCTCCTTTGCAATCCCTTAAGGACACTTATATTGAGAAAAGAAATGTCTTATCACATAATGGTGTATTTAGGTAATTTCCATTCTTTTAATCTTCCTTGAAATCTATTCATGACTTTTAGAAAGTTTGTTTTTCTCTCTTGACCTCAAGTAACCCTCTAGGTCTCTTGAATAGACCTTGAAACTAGAGTGGCCTAGGTATGAGACAAAATAATGGATATATAAACTAATTATATGATCTAAAAAATAAATTTTACATATCAATCCACTCATGACCACCAATTTTACCAAATTTTAGAACTTGATTATACCTCTAGATGCCCTAAACTCATTTTTCCTAAAACTAACTAGTTGACTGACTAGTTTTTTATGCTTCATGGGAATATGACTAAGTTTTGTTTATTTTCACCTGGTCATGATGGAATGAGAATTAAAATAAGGAATTTATAATTTCTAGTATTAAATACACCATATCACCACACTATCTCTTCTCATTGCTACTAATTTGCATCCTGCCAACAATAGCTAAAGGTGTTGATTAGACATTGAAGGGGTATTTTGAATGTTGACCTTGTGATTTACGATCTCATTTCACCTATTTATCTCTATAAAGTCATTAGTAACTATTTCAAACTTATTATTTTTATACATTATCACTTTAAGGTCATACTCTCATGTCTGTTGTCTCTTATCCATACATAGTTTGTGTACCTTCTAATCAACTTAGAATCTTGTTTTTAGGGTTCTAATTGACTATATACCTCATGGAAATATTATTTAAGTTAATTTAACATGTAACATTACCCTATTTATTCTAATTTTTCAATCATTTCCAACTCTAAAGAACTATTTTCCTCTTACACAGTCTAATACTGAGTTATTATGTACTCTGCCTCAAGAAGTCTGAGTTCTTCATGGGGTATGGGTATAGGGTCAAGAACACCCTTGCTTAGTTTTTGATGTATGATTGAATTGACCAATTACATATTATCACCTTTAGATTTCCATTATACTCATCTTAGCTTCCTAAGACATAGGTTCAAAATTTCTTAGTGTGCTTAAAGAATGTCTGCCAATTGACTTGGTTATAGGTGCAAATTGGGAGGTTGGAAGTGTTCCTAAGCTTGAAACCAACAATTTAATAATTTTTAGAAACCTCATTATATTATTTAATGACCTTGAATTATCATTCATTTTATATCCACTATTGTCCATTTTTTGTCCATATACCAAGCATCTGCCTAGTCCTTAATGGTCCCAATGGAGAGAAAGAGCCAGAGTTCTTGATTGATCAACTGATCAAATGACTGAACAATCTCTGGATAGAATGAGTATAATAGAGAGACCATGAAGCTCACAAAATTTAAAATAACTTTTCATTCACTTAAGATATAATTTTTCAATTTTAGATACTGGTCCAAATTTGTATAGACCCTATAGAGTGCTCTAGATAAATATGGAAGCTCGTGGTATCCACATGGTCCATTTTCCATCTAGAGCTTGTCTAGACACTTGGATATAGTGGTAGTAAAGCTAAGAAGAAATTTTCATGGTGATATATCTTGTACATGTGGATGACTCAAATAAAATTAGTCACATAGGTTTTTTCACTTTAGTCCTACGTTGTTATGTGCTAAGTTTTAGCTCATGCACTATAGCATAATGAAAGATATGCATGGGAATGTTGGATCCTAATGCAAAATTTGATAATTTTCCATACTTACCCATTTTAGGGAAGACTATCATCAAATCATCATGTAGAACCAATCAAATTCAAAAACATTTAGAAGCACATGGAAAGCTTGTATAGCCAACAAATCAAAAGGGCTTGTTATTTTTAGCATTAGGCCCATTATATACAATTTTGGTGCCCTCATGATCTTTGTGCTTAAAGATATAAAATTTAAAAGTTGGTCAAGAAATGGTAGATGTCCATGTGAACATCATTTTTAAGACCCATAAAGTGATTTTTTAGATCCAAAATCCTTGGTGGGAACCTGAAGAGGAGCATAGGATTGATAAGTTTCAAGCACATGGGAGTTCAGAGTGAGTTAAAAGGGTCAAAAAATCATAGGGTCCAATAAGAGACTGAGCTCAGGGTGATGGGTCCCAAAATATTTACAGTCTATGTTTTATTAGATCTTAAAATCTAATGGAGCGAAATAGATTTAGAGGGTTAACAACTCAGCTCAACTACCTATATCCAATAGAGAAGAGGCAAGTTAGGATGTTTTGATGAAATTGATAAAACATGAATGAACCCAACTTAGTAGGGAAATAAAATAACCTAAACTCAAGTACAACCTCAGTTGGTAGAAGAAGTAAAGGAAATAAGCTCAATATAGACTTGACTAAAAACCTAACATTGAACAAAGTGCCACTTATATGTAAAATTGTAGGAAAACTAATATCCTTAGATTGGTTTTCATATATAGTTATCTATATTTAGGATCCAAGTCATAAGAGTAGATATATGATTGGTGAGGAGATCATCCCAAGTCAGGACCTCGATAAACCACTATTCAAGACAGGCATGATGTGTCCCTAGTTAGTACAAATATTTTATCTTCTTGATGAGATCTAGTAAAATATCAATAGATCAAAACTTGGGGATTTGGAAATTAGTTGGAACATTTAATATTAATTAGATTATGACTTGCCACTTTTGGAAAAATCTTTTCTTTTAGTGCAGCCTACTCAAAATAGAATGATTTAGAGGCCTTTGAGCAAATCATAAATATCTTATTCATAATGACCTATTCTAATTAGACCAAAATCCTGGTGAAATGTATCTTGGAGTGGATGGATAATCAATTATCATGAACAATGTGATCCTCCTCTCTCCCCTCTCTCCCATTCTCCTATATGAACCCTTTCTTTTCATTTTGAAAACATCTCTTGAGGACTTTAGATTTGATATTTTATTTTATCTTCCTAAGAGATGGGAAATTCCTTGATATATTGTAAAGTATACTTATCTTGATTAGGCTTGAACCTATCAATTATTTTTAAGAAATACATATTAATACAATAGGACTCTCTTTGCCTAAATTTTACCTTGAATATTTATTTGACAAGTTGTGCATTGTGGCATTGTGTTAAGGAGAATCTTCCTCATTCATGGTCCTTCTTTTATAACTTTGTTTTAGGTATTTTTAATGTGGTTTACAGGTCTAAGTTAGTGATACATTATAAAACTCTCCTATTAAATGCTTATGTAAACCAACTTGATGTTAAGGTTGTGTAAGCTAGTATTGTCCTTTGTTGATCTAGTGTGGGTTTAATCTTATAGGAATTCCCTTTTAAGTTTGGTAAATCACCCTGTTAACCTTCTTAAGAGCCCTTAATATATTTTTAACTCTTTTCCTATGAAGAATTAGTATTAGTCTTAGTTTTAGGTGAACATCAAAGATGAAGCCAACCTATTCTAAAGGTTCAACCCTAACATAGGTGACCCACAACCTAGGCTTGTCTCAATTTTAAAGCTTAATTGGAAAGATTCTTAACAACCCTTTCCAAGGGTACAAATTGAGCCTGTAATAGTTTATTGCATGATAAATGGGACTAAGGTCCAAATAAGGTAATTTTTTTTGGTGTTTTATTCATCCAATCAACCCTTGGAGGCACATCTGTAAACATCCATGGTGACTCTGAGCTTTAACTAGTCACAACAACCTAGGTAAGCCTTTAAGCAAATTTTATCTACATTTAAACTCCTTTTATGAGCATCTATAATTGGATTTGGGACATATTACTACCTTCACCTAGTTGGTACAATTTATCACCAACCAAATGGAGCCTACTAGCCATCTAATTAGCCTTAATAGTCTTATAATGAACATATCTATCCTTCTCACCAACCTACTTACCCCTCTAGCCAATTTTATACTATCACATCCTTACTAGCACTTAAACCAAATATGCTCATATCAGAAGAGGTGATGAGAATATGGGATAAAAAAATTTATGTAACCCCTTCTCATCTCATAAAGAGGATGAGGAAGTTAGTTCAAAGGCTAACAAGTAAGTGGATGGTCATTGGAGAAGAATTTCAATATAATATTATTAATGATGATTTTTATGAGATGAAGACCTTGATCTAGTGGTGGATAGATATACTAATAAAATGGGAAGGGAAAGATAAATAGTTCAAACAACCTCAACATACCATCCCACCCTCCCTTTAGAAAGAGTTTTTTTTTAAAGTGAAGAGAAGAGAGAGAATCAGGGGGATTCATACCAAGAGTTATACTATGATTCCATGGAGGAAATGAAATTGGTTGGAAATCATGTGACCTATTTATCACATGAAGTTGAAGTAGTCTTAACTAACCAAGCTAAGATATCAAAAGAAGACTCATAGAATCATAATTTTGACCAAAGTATTGTCATACTTACTTTTGAAGAAGCTCAAATCAAACTACAATTTCATAGGGACAAGCCTTCAAAAGTAGTTGTTTTCTCAAGAGATGACATGCTTAAACTTTTCAAGCATGGTTATCAAATAATCTCTTCAACTACATACATATTTATACCTTTGGAGGCTAAAAGTGAGCTCAAATGGTCTCAAGAATTCATGATGTTAGACTCATCTCTCTTAGAGGTCAGTCTTGTAGATGTATCAAAAGAGACAGATCAAGCTGATCCATATGTTCATGATTAGTAGTGAATCAAAGTATAAGAATTGGAGATATTTTTATAAATTACGTATATTTTGGAACATGAAGATTGGGTTTTGGGTCCATGCTTCCAACCAACATACCTAAATTCAATAATAGAGGAGATTGTAGAGGCCCCTATAGTCCAAGTTAGAGAAAGCCTTAAAGAAATAGGCCAATATGTATACATTGGAGACATGTTTTCCCATTTTCATCTAATGAAATTTATGCCAAAAGAATCAATATCCAAACATCTTGACTTACTCATTATGATGTCTCAAAGGAAAGGTGTTTTATAACATGTTTCATCATAAGTAAGTGATGCCAAATACTTTCCATTTAACCCAGGTGGAAAGGAATTGTAAACTATAACCTTGTACATATTAGGTTAGATTTCATGCTTTTTTCTAAGTACCCTTATGCACATTTGTTTAGTAGGTTAGTTTTTTTTCTTTCCTACATGTGCCTACATGTATTTTGTTTTTTATTTTGATTTAGTCCTTGTTGTTTCAAGAGGAAGTTCTAAAAATATGTATCCTTGCATATTTCTAATGGTTAAGCTCAACTATAGAGGATTGAATCCATGCACAATGGATTAGACTATCAAATGAACTGGGTTCTCAAACATAGAAGGCATGCTTCCCTATGAGTCACCAAAGATGTTGGTCATTTTTGGCCCACATACCAAGCATGTGCCCACTCATAAATGGTCCTAATGTAGAGAAAGAGGTAGATTTCCTAATTGATCAAATGATCAAATGAATGAATAATATTTGGATGGAATGAGTGGACCACAGAGACCATGAAGCTCACAAGATTTAAAAGCACTTTTGGTTCACTTAAAATATAATTTGTTGATTCTAGATACTAGTCCAAAGTTGCAGAGACACTATGGAGTGCTCTATATAAGCATGGAAGCTCATGGTATCCACCTAATCCACTCATCATTTAGAGCTTGTATAGACATTTGGCTATAGTGGCAAAAAAGCTAAGGCATTTTCATGGTGATAGATCTTACATGTGTGGATGAGTCAAAGAAAATTAGTCACATGGGTTTCTTCACATTAGTCCTAGGTTGCGATGCACCAAGTTTCATCTCATGCACTGAAGCATAATGAAATATTTACATGAACAAATTTTTCTCCTAACAAAAAAATTACTAAGTTTCCATAGCCATTTTAGGCTAGACTATCATCAAAACATCATGTAGAACTAGCCAACTTCAAGATTTTTCATAAGCATGTGGAAAGCTCAAAAAGCTAATGGATCAAAAGGGTTTATTCCTTTCAAAATTAAGCTAATTCTCTATAATTTTCATGCCCTTGTGATCTTTTCACTTCAATATATACAATTTAAAATTTGGTCAAGAAATAGTAGATGTCCATGTGAATGTCATTTTTAAGACCCATAAAGTGACGGTTTGGATCCAAAATCCTTGAAAAGAACCTGAAGATGATTTCATGGTTAACAAGTGTCAAGAACGTGGGAGTTTAGAGTGAGTTAAAAGGGTCATTAGATCCTAGGGACCAATAAGAGATTGAGCTCAAGGTGGTGGGTCTTAAAACATCTATAGACTGTATTTTATCGAATATCAAAATTTGATGGAGCTAAATAGAGTCAAAGGGTCAATGACTTGAGTCAACTACCTACAACCAATAGTGAAGAGGTGAGTCAAGATGTTTCTATGAAAGTTAGTAAAACATGAATTAACCTGACTTGGTAGGAAAATAAAATAACCCAAACTCAAGTCCAACCAGAGTTGGTGGAAGAAGCAAAGGAAAGAAGCTCGATATAGATTTGACTAAAAACTTGGCATTGAACAAAGTTCCACCTATATGTAAAACTATAGGAAAACCAATATCATTAAATTGGTTTTCACCTATAGTTATCTCAATATAGGATCCAAGGCACAAGAGTAAATATGTGATTGGTGAGGAGATCATCCCAAGTTAGGCCCTTGACAAACCACCATTTAAGATAGGAATGATGTATCCCTGGTAGGTACAAAGATTTTATATTCTTGATGAGATATAGTAAAAGATAAAAATATCACAACTTAGGGATTTGGAAAGTAGTTGGAGCATTTATTTTTAGCTAGATCATGACATTATCACTTTTGGAAAACTCTTGTCTTCTAGTGCAGCCTGCTCAAAATAGAATGATTCAGAGGGATCTGAGTAAATCACAAATATCTTTTTCATAATGACTTATTGTAAATGGAACAAAATTATAGTGAAACATATCTTAGAGTGGATTAATAATAAATTTTAATGAACAATGTGCTCTTAATTCTCTCTCCCCTCTCCCCCCTTCTCTTATATGAACCCTTTCTTTTCATTTTGAAAACAACTCTCCAGGACTTTAGATTTGAGTCTTTCTTTTAGCTTTATAAGAGACAGGACATTCATTGAGATAATATAAAGTATAATCATATTTATTAGGCTTGATCTTATCAAGTATTTTTAATAAATACTTCATAATATAATAAGACTCTCTTTGCCTATTTTTTCCTTGAATCTTTGTTTGATAAGTTGTGCATTATGGCATTATGTGAAGGAGAATCTTCCTTGTGTATGGTCCTTATTTTATAACTTTGTTTTAGGTATTTTCAATGTGGTTTATAGGTCTAGTTTAGTTTTCTATTTTGAACCTCTCCTATTGAATACTTACGTAAATCAACTTGATCTTAAGGTTGTGTAAGTTAGTACTATCCTTTGTTGATCTAGTGTGGGTTCGAGCTTGTAGGAGTTCCATTTTAAGTTTGATTGATCACCCTATTAACCTTATTATGAGCCCTTACTCTATTTATAACTCTTTTCTTATGAAGCATTAGGCTTAGTATTAGTTTTAGGTGAGAATCAAAGAGGAATCTAACCTACTCTATAGGTTCAACCCCATAACCTAGGGTTATCCCAAATTTACAGGTCAATTGGAGATATCATAAACAACCCTCTCCAAGGGAGTGAGTTGAGCCTATAATATCCACTTTTATTCACATATTATCACATGACTATGAGAGTTTATTGAACATTATATAGACTATAGGTGATTTGGCTATTGAAATTGGTAATGAGAAATAAGTTGATAACAAATTAACCTAAGAACCTCCTCTTCACTCTTGAAGTCCTACTCATAAATCATTCATTCAAATTGAAACTCTTAGTCTCACTCTCCCACAACTTGGTCTTCAAAAATCTTGATAGCCACATTATATGGACTGTGGTAGAGTACATCATGATGTGAAAAGTTTTGAAGCTTTGAGGAAAACTCATGATGTGCATTAGAGTTTGATACTTGTTTCATTCACCTTACAAACTTCCTATACTCTCCATGACCTTGGTTTTCAAGAGATCCCTTTACCATTGACATCCTTAAGAGCATCTTCTACACTCAATTGTAGGTGATGATTTCCACCATTGTATGAACTAATGAGTTTAAAGACTAATCTTGAAGATGCACATGTCTTAAATCTTTACATAACCATTCTCTACTCCAATTTAATTTTAAATCCTTGAATCATGATACTTGATTGATTGAGTGGGGAAGAAACCAAGAAACATTAATTACCTTAATCTTCACAAAACAACCTTATAAATGTTAAAAAGAGGGGGAAATGTGGTTTGCCTATCTTAAACTAATTTCCAAGACTGATCTTGGACTTAGATGATATTATTACTTATTATCTTATTAATAAATATTTTAAGTGGGGTTAGTGAATTTCCATGAGATGGATCTCCATGACCAATCAAGGTCATCTACAACTTGTAGTGAATATTGGACTACTATAAGTGTTCATTTGGTTCATTGACAATAATTAAGAACCTCTTACTTTGTATCTTCTTTATCATTCTTAAATAAATTGAAATAAGTGACTTGAACTCAATTAAACTATGAAAACATGAAGCCAATCATCACACCCTAATGAATCTCTTCAATTTGACACAATTGTAAAGAATGTGTATGGAATAAGAATGATCATGTGTTGAGAAATAGATTTACTTGATGATATTTCATGCCTTGAAAGAGATGAATGAGATTAGAGGAGTTAATATCACATTCTCTATGATGTCAATGTATGCTCAAAATCAATTTTCACTCCCCTCAACCTCTTCACAACATCTCAAACCTCTATCACCATAATCTTTACTATGCTTGCTCATTTGGCTTGGCTATAGGGGGAAATTTAAAGATGAGCCTTGCATACTTAGTTCTTCCTTGTGTTGATCAATAATCTCACTTGATATTGAAGGTGGTATAAGTATTATGAGTTCAAGCATTCAACATGGCTTCTTTAACATTATGACACTTTTCACACTAGTAAACACTCATGTCTACCTTGTACCCTACCTGTAGGTCATGAATAACTATGTAAACTCCTTGAAGGTAAAATATTTTGCTTCTTGAATATCTACATTTAATCA
This sequence comes from Torreya grandis, assembly GCA_037957365.1. NCBI lineage: Eukaryota > Viridiplantae > Streptophyta > Pinopsida > Cupressales > Taxaceae > Torreya > Torreya grandis. Next base: position 14,980 of record JARHVA010006271.1, on the reverse strand, counting down.
CCTTATTTTGAGAATATTGCATTATTTGGTCACCTCTTCCATAGTCATTTCCAAACACCATATACTACTTCACACTTGTCCTTTATGTGTATGAACTATGTACTTCTTTACAAAGCTTATGTATTGAGAATTAATTATTTTGATGATTTTATATAATCAAGACAAGGTTTTTGAGTGTTTATGAGCCTTCAACTACATATCCATATCATCAAGACAATTTTAGCATAGATTTGTGTTCATAAATGTAGGTTGGTAAGCTTGCAAACCTGTAGGTGCTTGAAGTTCTTCATGAAACTTTCTCAAGTTATAGATTTAGACCATTTTTTTCATTCCTCAATAATCCCAATAGTTAAATGGAGTTTTATTCATGTCACTATGGGATTATTATTTCCATTCAAACCTAACATTATGTTAAAACTTGGAGAATATCATTCAAGTACCATCCAAGCTCTCCAAAGAGTAAGACACTTAGAGATTATGGATAAAGAGACACATATTAGAAAAAAAAACACATAAAATCCTTGAATTTTAGGGATATTACATGAGTTATGAAGTATTATAAAACTCTAAGATTAACCACCATGAAGAGAAAATAAATCTTGTAGTAGATTCACTGAAACAACTTGTTCATCAAGACACTTTTTTTTCAAGTTAAACTTACTCATGGAGATGAATTAGCTAATGAAACAACCATTAAAAGTATATAAAATAATTTTTTTAAACATAATAAAAATAATTATTATCCATGATTTTTTTAGGTGGATAAATAGGTGCAGGAATAAACCCCTCTCAGATGCATATGTAATAGTGACCTATTGTCACTCTTAGTGATGGTTCATAGATAATAGGCCATAAATATGCAAAATATGACACAATTTTTAATATGACTAGGAACCCTAATAGTTTCCAATGTTTCATCTCCTCTTTCTGTATTGAGAATTTGAAATTGTGATTCTAGAGATGCCAAGGAGGTTGATATAGGATAAAATTAGGTTTACCCATGCCTCCACCTAGAACATATACGTCCACTTCCTTTGCTCCTTTATCCATCACCCCATCCCCCCAAGGAATTGAATTTAACCAGCCAATTTCCTCATTCATCATGAATATCAATTTTTTAAGTGTCATTGTTCCTTAGGTCTTTATGACCCCTAAACAATGGTAGTCACATTTATTCCCTTTAGATTCATCATTCATGGTTCATACATTTTCACCCATGTCCCCCATCCATCCTTTTCCCCGCTTCCCTCTCCATCTTACATCCCATTCCTTGTGCCCCTCCACTCTTGCCTCATTCATTCTTTCCTCCACCTTCCACCTTAGTTGCTTTGAACCCTCTTGTTTCACCTTCCACAACCTTGGGGACATTAGTTAGACCAATTTGGGTTAGGACCATTGATTCTTCAAGTTCACATAGGATAAATATGGTCTATCATGGAAACCCAACATCCAATGGAAGTTGATAGAGCATCAAAGAGCATGAAAAGGGTGTTTATATATACCTTCACTTAAGAAAGAAAACCCATGGTATGGAAAGAGTGATAAATATATCTTATCCCTCACCAAATAGAGGATTGTGAGTGGAGAATATAGGGTATTAGAAGACCCAATATCAGTGATCAGGGTCATAAATGACCTCATAAAGAAGATGATGGAGGATATTAAGGAGAAAGTTAGAACTTTAGAGTCTCAAATAAAGATAACCTTCCCCAAATGCCTAATTGGAAAATTAGAGGTTGTACTTACATATTTTTGTGTAGCCTTTGGATAAGTAACTTAATATTTCTCACTAAGTGAAGAGATTTTCCAAAGAGCCTAGGCATAGCAAGAGAGAATTATCTAAATGGATAATAAGTTTATGAAGATGGATATTGTCATCAATAAAGGCTATCCTATGAGTTGAAATTGATGACCCTAATGGATCTAAATATACATTAGACCTTCGTAGGGGCCATGAGGACATCTATTAAGGTCTGGTCAAGCACTACAAAAATGGAACATTAAGCCATTATAGAAAAATAAGGGTCAAATTATTACTTATTTAAAAGAGGTTAACATCTTAGTGATATTTCATCCAAATGGGACTCTACTAGGAAGAGATGAGTTTGGGTTTAAATTGGAACACTTTGACTAGATCATAAAGAAAATGTTGGCCAAACAAATAGGACAAGAGCCAAGGCTATCTTAGAATTAACCACATAATACAAAACAAGCATCATCTAGGTCCAAGAGGTGAAAGTATCCTTGGATGAATCACTAAAAAAACATGAGAGACTATTGACTTAGGTAGAGCTCATATTTCAGGAGCCACCTATCAATTTATAAAAGATTGATAGTAAGGCCAACGTCATTGATCAATCATTTGTAGGTTAGTAGGGCCTACCAAAGTAGCTAGGAATGGCCCACCTCCAACCTCTTCTTGATTATCTATTAGTGGGACTTTTATATTTGGTTCTTCTTTTTGGAGTGGGGAACATGTTATTTTAATTGTATTATAACCATTTTTAGCCATGATGGCCAAGATTGGGATCTCATCCTACTAATATTCAGGTCTCATTTGTCTTCTATATGTATTATTGTGTATTAGTTTGTATGGGTTGAATCTATTGTAAGATTTTTTTTTAGATTAATACAAATTCATTTTTTATATCTAAATGTGTCTAGTTTCTATGTAAGTCTTCCACACTCCCTTCTACTTTGATGTATAAACACCAATGCTAGGAAATTATAATCTATCCTCTTTGCAAAGATTATGCATTAACTAGGATAAGATTTTGGCTATTCGAGTTAATTTATTTAATCATTTTCACTTTATTTATAATCTATGAATACTTGTATGTGATTAACTATAGGTTTGCATGCAATTATTCATACAAAATATCCTTGAACTAGACATTTACCCTTCCATTTAGACTCTTTTCCTTTGTGATTAGGGCCCGAGCCTTCATAAAACTTAGCATATAATGGTATAACTATAGCTGGGCATGTTTTTTGGTTTCTTAAAGAATTTATGTTACCATTCATCCAAAGAGGTTCCTTTATGACCTAATCTACCTCTCCCCCCCTTTTATATTTTTGTTACCAAGTGATATTTCTGATCTATTTAGAAATTATGAAGTAAACTAGATATCAAAGGAAAATATATTGAAATTGGGCTTAGTTAGAAGTATATAATATTTTTTATTAGTGATAAAATAAGAATTGAGCATCTGGTGGCATCGTTACATCTCTTGGATATCTTTTCCAAGTAGGATATTTAATGAATCCCAATACATAGAGATTGTGCCCTAGATTGTCTTAGTAACAATACTAAAATGAGAGGATGTAAGTTCCCTCATTATCCTTGAGCTCACTTAGTGTATCTAATCTCATATATGAATTTTGGAGAATGATATTTTATAATTAATAACTCATACTATAATGAGGGTGTGCTTCTCATTGAATAACAAAGATTTGAGATCCCAACTAACTCAAGAGCAACCCAGAGCCTACTATGATAATCACTATATCTCTATCTAGACTTAAGTGACTAATAATATCACCCTTGAAAATTCATAGGAGAGCCAGGTCTCCTCTAGGAAGGTTTAGACCTTTGGTTACTTTGACTAGCTCATCCTCCTAGTCTAACCCTAACATACCTTTACCCATGACTACTTTTGTGGCATGGTTTGTTAGGTTTGCCATTAGCATTAACAAATAAATTCATGAATTTACCATGAACCCAAAGAGATACCTCTCATGGTTCACACCAAGTGTGGGATATATAAATGAGGAACATGTGACTTCATACAAAACTACTCTCAGGCTTCTAAGTATAGAACATGAGGACATTGAATGTAGACTATTCCCATTTAATTTAATGGATACATCCTATTATTGGATCATTAACCTAACTAAAATTTATTTTATAATTTAGGACCAATTTATTAATATGTTCATGGTACGGTTTGGCCAAGTCATTGACCAAAGTGCATTATATCAATAATTTTCCTATGTCAAGAGAGATCTAAGTGAACCCATTAGTAATTTCAATACTAGGTTGTAGAATATGTATATTTTATTCATTATTTTATATAATATATATGGATAAATATATCTTGAAATGTATAATAATGATCTAGACCCTTGTACTGCCATGTTCTTGCATAAAGACGCACTAGTAGTGGATTTAACCTTGGCCTATTTTGAGGCCATCAAAGTGGACATATAACTAAAACCTTAAGGCCTAATGGCACATGCTATCCTAATTGTATTAAAAACATGCCTACCTTGAATCCTTACTTTATCCCTAACCAAAACATGCCTATGTTATAGCCTATGCCCATGACAAATCATATTATCTTAAAACGTGCTATTCCTAACTAGCACTTAGGTTTTCTCAACCCCATCAATAATGAAGTAACAAACTCAAACTAAAAATCAAGCACTATCACCAATCATGAAAAATATCCAAAGTGTATCATAAGGATTCACCAATAATTAATTAGATGTTATACATTACATGGTATAAAAGCTTATAAATGACTTCTTGGGCATCTAAAGACATGTTGGAAAAATTAGTGGTGAGAATTCAAATATGAAATTCACTACCAAATGTAAAATCATCCCCATAACCATTCTAATAAAAAACTAGATCCCTCACCTAATAAATTAACATTTTTGATTTATCCTTGATATACTTATGTTATGTACAGAACAAAACCCAACATGGGGAGCTTGACTATATCAAGTTTTGTAGTGAATTTGACATATTTTAAAAGGAAATGGAATAATATTAGGTGTTTTCCAAACACCGTAATGTTAAAAATTAGGCTAAGGAATCCATTAATTAAAGGTCCCCAAGTAATACCATCATGTTATAAACCTTATATTTTCCCAGACAAGAGGATAATGAACTAGAGGAGGCCACTGATGAGGCTCATGATTTAAAACAATTATAACATATCAACTATGCTCTTAGGGATCAGACATAGTAGCATTCCCTCACCACATCCACTCCTCCCAAAAATTGTGAAACCCCTCATGATCCAAGAGCCCAAAATGATCATCTACTCAAAAAGCTAATAACCCCAAGCCCCATGAAGAGATCCAACCTTATTTTATCAAAACTTGGTATAACATAGTAGAGGACATGAATAAGATCAAGGTAAACATCACTTTACACAATCTTCCCTAGATCACTAAGAAACTAAATCTCCTCCTAATGTCCTTAATAGATAAATTAGGCCATCCCAAGCCTAAGCCTACACACACTAATGTGCTCATACACAAGAACAAGGTTAAGGTATCCCATTTCATACTTAATGTTAGGTTATTTGGAAAAACCTTCATAAATATCTAGTTGACTTGGGGGGCTCTACAAATCTCATGCCTACCATGTTTTTTCAAAATTTGGGGTTGACACGTATTAATTTAGACAAGGAAGTGGTTTGGTTGGATAAGTTCAAGGTTAATTTGGTAGGAAAGATATTGATGTGAATATATATATGGAATATAATCCTAGGGTATAATAATTAAAGTAAATACAAGTAGTGGAGATACTGAAGGCTTATGAGATCTAACTTAGTAGGGATTAGTCTAAGACCTTGAACAGGTACATAGATACTAACTTTTCACATATGTGGTTGCTTTGTAAATTCATGGATGATTAAATTTATATAGATGAGGAACCTATGATGAAAAAATTATAATTGAGTACAACACAATCAATGAAAATATGAACCTAGTATCCTCTAACACAAACATCTACACTTTGTCCATAGAATGTCCTAAGAACCAAGCTAGTAAGGATGCTAAATTTTTAGGTTTATGGTCCCTATAATTTGATGAGGTATATTCTAAGAAATTTTATGGAGTAGGAATCTTACTATTTAATTATGAGGGATGAAAAATTTGGATACTTATATGCTACAATTCCATTGAACCAATAACTTGGTAGAATGTTAAGACTTGATCTTAGGGTTATAGTTTACTTTAAAACATAAGATCAAAGAACTAAAGGTGTTTGGGGACTTTAAGCTTGTAATAAACCAATTTATGAATAATTTATAATGTATGTTGTCTTATTTAATTAAGTTCAAACATAGGCAATGGTATTTGATAGAGATGTTCAATTTTTTCAATGTCACCCCCATCCCTAGATAAGAAAACCAAGTGGTTGATTCATTAAACACTATTTATTCAAACCTAACACCCATAGATTACTCAAGGTTACAATAATTTTAATTATAGATAATACCATGTCCCTTATTCCTAGGTAATGTGAAAAACTTCTAGGTCTTTGAGGATGACCACCACATTTTATAATTACCTAATAACTCAGGGATATTTGAGAGACAAGTTATAGATGAGGTAGTGAGAGATGATCTTGAAGAGGATGAAAGTGACCAAGATGGCATCATGAAATTAAAATAAAATGTATTATTGAAGGTAATGATCTCCTTTAGATAGATATTTGGCCTTGATAGGTCTACACACAAACCTAAGAGACCTATACACCTAGATCAAAGGTCTAGGATGATTAATTTGGGGTCACCATACTAGCGCTACGATGTCAGTATTACCCTAGATTATAATCTTATTGATATTGAAAAACTCAAAAGGTTACTAATATGGTATAGAGACATTGTTATCTAGGCCTATAGAGACCTTAAGGTCTTTGACCTGAGTATGATCGCACATACTATCTCACTCAATAAAAACTAGAAACCTTTGAAAGAAAATAAGTAACCTATGAACTCAATATTAGAGCCACTTATCCATAAGGAGGTCCATAAGATCCTATCAATTGGGATTATATTCATAGTCTATCACTCGATGTGGGTGAGCAAATTGGTGTCCATTATGGGGAAATTAGAATATACATTTATTTCATAAATATTAATCAATATTTTGACAAAGATAACTACCCTTTTCCATACCTTGGTGAGGTAATTTATATGTAAGTGAATCTTAGATGATGTCTTTCTTGGACTAATTCTCAAGAAATAATTAGGTTTTTATAAATCCTAAAAATCAATCCAAAAATACATTTAAAACAAAGTGGGGAACCTTTGATTATAAGAGGATGTCATTTGGCCTCATAAATGTGGAATACACCTTTCAAAGAGCCATGGACTTTGATTTCAAAGGTTTGATTGGTAAATGCATAATTATTTACATGGATAGCTTGACTATTTTTTCTGAAACGTAGGTATGATCATATCCACCTTCTTCAAAAAATTTGAATAGTGCATAAGGTATGGTATCTCTCTTAACCCAAACAAGAGTGTTTTTGGCATCATAAAAGGTAAGTTCCTTGGACATGATATCACCAAGAAATATATTTCTATTGATCAACAATGTATTAATGTAATTTCAAGGATTCCCCTCCCTAATAGTAAAAAGGAATTAAAATATTTCTTTGTCAAGATTAAATTTGTATGCGATTTCATATATAATTTGGTTAAGATTGTTAATTTCTTGAATGCAATGTTGAAATAAGAATCAAAGGTGGAGTGGACCCATGTTGCTCATAAGGTTTTCTAATACATGAAATATGCCATCATGCATGCCCTAGTATTGATCAACCTAGATTACAAAAAAAGACTTATACCTCTACTCTTTTGATTTGGAACAAACCATAGCTGCAATTATCATTCAAAAATTTAGATGAAGATGAAAATCTATTAGACTTTATGAGTATAAAATTGAAATATTTTGAGTTGAATAAATCCATCATGGAAAAGCATGATTATGCCTTGGTGAAGGTCGTAAATAAATTTAGGCACTATATTCTCATAAATAAGGTACATGTTATTTTCCCATATATAACCATAAAAATCATGTTGGGATAGAACAAAATAGATAAATACATTGGTCAATGGATGGATAGGCTGTAAGAATATAACCTAGATATTAAATCCATCAAGTTATTCTAAGGCTAAGGTCTCACTTTACTTATTATTGAGCTTGACCCAGTGATTGTTATAATGTAATTGGACCAATTAGAGGTGGTCTATTAGGGATAATATAAATCATTTATACAATATGTCCTTTATTTGAATCCCTCTTTAGGATTGAAATACATGTAGAAAAGAGATATTAGGATTAAGGCAACCCACTAAATGCTAAATAAGGGAATGCTTATCAAAAGAACTAAAAAGGAATATATTTGATATGCCTATCAAAATAGGAAGAAAAAGAGCCTACGACCAACTTTAATGTGAAATTAGGTAGTGGCCATCCCTCAGGAATGACAACAACCCATAATAACCCGTGGGTGGGATATTATTGCTCCACTATCTTCAAGGATTAAGGCAAGAGTATTTCCATAGTTCATTGAATTAGTTAGATATTTTTTGGAAAAAATCATGTAATCCTTTTTAATACTGATATTTCAGTTCATACTACATGAACCATCATTTGGATATGAGAAAGAATAGATAGTTTTTCAAACTTAACAATTTCTTTATAGATATAAAAAATAGGCCCATTGATGTCATTTTGATGCAATTTTTATATTATTTAATTTTTATTTTTATTTATATTGAAAACCTATTATTAAAAATTAAAATTAAATTGAAATTAATTACATTAAAATTAAATTAAGATTAAAAACACAAATAAACTCAAGAAAATATCAAACATAACTAAAAAAGGTAAAAACAACTTACTAATAGAATGATAAGTTTTACTCTTTATTAATGTTTGATATAAAAAATTCAATAGAGATTCTAAATTGTTAATTAAAAATTTTATAATAAAATTAAGAGTTATCAGTTAAAATAATTCAATAAAGGTTATAAAAAGAGAATTTGATCCAAAAATTAATAAGGATTGTAAAATGTAAGAAAAAGAAAGGGAAATAAGATAAATTGAATAATCAAACATAAAGGAAAATTGTAAAAACAACTTATTAAAGAGATTATTAGTTTTAATTTTTATTAATGTTTTTGAAAACCAAATAGAAAATTCTAAATTGTTGATTAAATTTTTTAATAAAATAAAGAGTTATAAATTAAAATTATTCATTAAAGGTTATGAAAAGAGAAAATTATACAAAGATAAGTAAGTAAAAAATTGTAAACTGAGGAGAAAAAATGAAGTAAAGATAGGAAATGACCAGGTATAAAAACCCAAGAAAGTAAGACTAGACACAAACAACAACAACAACAATAACAATAACAACAACAAAAATAAAGAAAAAAGGGTGATTAAAATTGGAAGTAAAATAACCGAGAGAAGGGGTAGGGAAATCAATAGACACAATAGGGGGAAGGACAGGGAGCAGGGGAGGGTCAGATAGGGAAAGGGGTTTTAAATGAAGGGAATCTTTCACAAAAGTCAAGAGGGGAACATATAAAGGAGGACCCACCCTAGGGATGGAGGGTTAGAGCCACACCAAAAAGGTTTATGGGAAAAATTAATGAGGTTTGAGTAAGTTGATGATAGGTCCCTAGGTCTTGTTTAACTCAAGACCACTATCTCTATTGAGGTTTTTAGAGTTTAAACATCATCTTAGGGAAGCTATCAAAATTCAAAATAACTCTAATAACCTTAACAGAGATAGTGGTCTCGAGTTAAACCAGACCTGGGGACCTATCATCAACTTGCTCAAACCTCATTAATTTTTCCCATGAACCTTTTTGGTGTGGATCTAAATCTCCATCCCTAGGGTGGGTCCTCCTTTGTATGTTCCCCTCTTTATTTTTATGAAATATTCACTTCATTCCAACCCCCTTTCCCTATTTGACCCTCTCCCACTCCTTGTCCTTCCCCCTATTGTGTTTGTTTCTTTCCCTACCGCTTGTTCTTCTTGGTTATTTTACTTACAATGTTATTCACCTTTTTTTTATTGTTGTTTGTGTCTAGTCTTAATTTATTGGTTTTTTATACTTGGTCATTTCCTATATTTACTTCATTTTTTGTCCCCAGTTTACAATTTTTGACTTACTCATCTTTGTATAATTTTCTCTTTTCATAACCTTTAATGAATAATTTTAATTGATAATTATTAATTTTGTTAAAAAATTTAATCAACAATTTAGAATTCTCTATTTGGTTTTAAAAAATATTAATAAAAATTTAAACTAATAATCTCTTTGATAAGTTATTTTTACAATTTTCCTTTATGTTTGATTATTCAATTTATCTTATTTCCCTTTCTTTTTCTTACAATTTACAATCCTTATCAATTTTTTGATTAAATTCTCTTTTTATAAACTTTATTGAATTATTTTAACTGATAAATCTTAATTTTGTTATAAAAATTCTAATTAACAATTTAGAATCTCTATTGAATTTTTTGTATCAAACATTAATAAAGAGTAAAAATTATCATTCTATTAGTAAGTTATTTTTACTTTTTCAATTATGTTTGATCTTTTCTTGAGTTTATTTGTGTTTTTAATCTTAATTTAATTTTAATCTAATTAATTTCAATTTAATTTTTAATTTACTTTTTAATATTAGGTTTTCAATAAAAATAAAAATAAAAATAAAAATTAATTAATATAAAAATTGCATCAAAATGACATCAATGGGCCTATTTGTTATATCTACAAAGGAATTACTAAGTCTGCAAAACTATCTATTCTTTCTCATATCCTGATGATGGTTCATTTATGAACCAAAATGTTGGTAAAAAAAATGATTACATGTTTTTTTTAGAAAATCTCTAACTAATCTTTAAGGATGTCTATGTTTATGTTTGTGCCATGCAATAGTGTATCTTAAGCTTATGGTATAAGAGTGCTCATTTGCTCAATGGGGGCTCAAATTCATAGTAGTCATCAACCCAAATTCATCAATGAGACATAAATTCCTACTCACTACCATGGATTATTACACAAGATAGACAAAGGTAGTGGCAAAAAATAATATCACAACTAAGGAAGTCATCAAGTTCCTTGAGGAAAACATAACTATGTAGTTTGGAACCCTAAATTTGTTAGTTTATGATAATGATCATACATTTTAGTCAACTATTATCATTAAATGTGATTATGAGAATCACATTATCTTAAGGTTCTCATCCAACTACCTCCCATTAGGGAATGGTTTGGTTGGATCAACTAATAATAACTTGGTTAATGCAATAAATAAGATTATAGAAAAGAGACCCATAAATCAGAATTCATTTTGAAGTAAGATCTTTAGATTGACTACACTAGCTATAATCAAGCTCTTAATAATTTACCTTTACTACTAGTATAGAGTTTGAATCCCATCCTCCTAATAAAGCTCAGAGTTACTTGATGGATGCGCTGACCTTAGATAGCTCTGGCATTTGACTCAAACAGGGATATTGATAAAAGTGTTGTTCTAAATATTACCATCTAGGTTAGGCAAAGATTCAATGGTTTGAATAATTACAAATATACCTCCATTTGATATAGGCCAAAGGCCTTACAAAATAGGCGTCTCCCTTTCTTTTTTTTCTTACTGTAATCTAATCCAGCAAGCACTCCTAATACCCACAACCAAAAAGCTGCTCTCATTGCCAATATCATGCCTTACAGCTTTCTCCTCTCTTTATATTATATCATTACACTAATCCTCATGCATTACACACTTATTATTATTTAAGTAAGGTCGTTATCTACAATTACAACTTTTTAACCGTTTGCTATGTGGACACCCACCCAACTCTGTGGCCATTTTTCACTCATGGGTATGGAGTTGGATAATTGCACGCCAATTTTTTTCTCTTTCTTACAAGAAATGAAGTTAATGGAAACTCTTTTCGCACACACAAACAATGATGGATACTTTATTCCCCACAAGGATATGCGTATTTTCAAATCATAGATAAATGTTTCTCTTGGATAGAATGCCCAGCAACTTTCAGAGACTCCATTCTAATAGCCTAAGACATGAACAATAAAATCTTAAAGTCCATCTGACTATGCCAAAGGCAATGGGTGTACATAGACAAAAAATAAACCCACAATATAATACTCCTTCCCCCAAATTGTGAGTGGCAGAGGAACTCACAACATGTTTTGGAAGTGGCTTAATGACAATAATCTCTGCACTTTGGAAGTCTGATACCTCAGACACAAGAGAAATATGAGCCCACGACTTGAAATTTTGAGCATGGGCCTTAGCACTTCTATATTCCTTCCCACAAATATCACAACTATACAACATGCGTTTGCCTTCCACCAGATTAGATTCATCTACAAATCATCAAACTTTTCTTTTTTTCACTTCCAACCTCCTGTTGGATTAGAATTCATCCTCCTTTGCTAATTGATACTTAATCTCTTTTCCTGGCTCTTTGAAGACTTCATGGTCCTCTAATGAAAACCATCATGACTATGTTTTATATGATTCAGGACCTATATATTAACACAATAATTCCCCTGTAGATAAAACAATGCATATTCCCCTGTAGATAAAACAATGCATTTACCAATCACCCCTTTTTGCTAACAGAGTCTATTAACTCTTCCTCTTCCACTCTATTCAAATGAGCCCTCCATCCATCTAGGCCCATATCATTACATCCAGAACTATGCATCGATCTACAAAGATTAGTATACACTCAGCCTGTGTGCCCGATTCAGATTTTTGTGTATTTGAAACCACCCTCTCTACCACTTACATTGTATTTCACTACAAGATAGTACAACATTTTTATACAAAATACATTCCCTATCAAAGGTCATACTAGAACAAGTATGCACCAATCACATTCAGACTATATATCCACTATCATTCACCATAGCTCTAGTTTATCAAAGTGGTTATCTTCCCCATTCAGGGCTATATGAATCCATACTATCCTCTTTTGCTCTTTCACAGCCTCCATCAATTAACAACCATCCTCATGGGCTCCAACAACTAGGAAATCCATATAAAAATGAAAGGTCCCATCCTTTCACATTCGGACCTACATAAGGTTTGAACTCTGTCGTCAAGCTACCATTATACACTCATCTAAAAACAAATCGAGAGTCCTCTCTACGCCCATTCGGCACTGCATCTCCTCCCTAACTTCTATGCCCAATTTTTGGCTAAAGGTAAAACCAAAAACAATTTTTAATCTTTAACAATATACTAAGGTTGAAATATTTTCAACCATTCCTCTGTTATTCCCTCAACAGCCCCAACAATTTACTTTTTATGTTTATTTTTTTACAATCACCCCTCATTAAAAGCATATTGGAGGGAAAATATAATAAATTGAATTTTAATGTAGATGCTCCTACATAATACTCTCCCTCTAGAAACAATTTGAACCTTAGTTCAAATGAGATAGCTCCTCAATGCATTAGTCTTCATTCTATGCCTGGATCCCAAGGTCTTGTTGTCAATACCAATGCTTGTCTTTGTTTGAAATAGTCTTTGTCCTTCATCTTGCTATTCTTCCTCTTCTAGTATGTTCTTCTCCTCATCTCTATCTCAGATTCCATCTCCCACTTCCATGCTTCTTCATCTTCATACATATCTTCTAGATCTTCTTGTTGTTCTTCTTGGTTTGGGAGCTTCTCAAATGACTCATGTATGTCATTCACTTTAGCTACCTTCATACCTGCATACAAAACATTCAAAGACACCTTAGAATCAAAATATTTAGGCCATGAAGCCTCTTGGCTATCTCCATGCTCTTGTTCCTTGACCAAAAATACCTTTGCCTCATTGCTTTACTCTTGTCTTGTTTCACTCTTCCCAATGCTATATTCACCATGGCTTGTACCTATATGTAGCTCTTTTGAAGAACTAAATAACTCTTCTAACATTCTCATTTCCTCCTTTAGTGAGATCTCATATATCCCACCATTCTCTTCATCAAACTTAGGTCCTTATTTCTTAAGGATTACTTGCCCTTCATCTCTTATCTCATCTTTTCTTAGCTCTTGCCTCAATTCATTTTCCATCTGATCAATAGTGCCACCATGTTGATATGTGTCTCTACAAAACTCTCTTGGGGGATTCAACAACTCTTCTATCCTCTTCAACTCTTCAATCAACACAAGCTCATCCAAATCTTCATGTCCTATATCAATCTTAGGACCAAATTGTCTTTCATTCTCTATAAATACATTCATCCACTTTATGGTTTCTTCATACAAATCAGCTTCTGCATCATCATCAATATACTTATCAAAAACAATAGGAAAACTATTACCTTGTGTCTCCTTACTCTTTTCAATCATGTGAACTGATTTCACATCTCCACTTTCATCATCCATCCTCTTGGAACTCTCTCCTTGATGCACATTAGTCCTCATAGACAACTTCCATACCTCATTTTCCATAAAAAGATCATTAATGATTCAAAAACATCGTTATCCCATTCATTTCAAGCAATTGACTTACATTTCATATCTTCATGCTCTACCTCATTATTCTTTGAGAATTTTTCTTTCCCATCTTCATTCTCTTGGCTACTTGAATCACCTTCAATACTTTTCCATTGACTTCTTGGTGTTGTTGCTTCAACACTCACATCTTCTCTCTTTGCCTTCTTAGGCACCCATACTTGTTTCTTCTTCTCATCATTTGTCTTCTCAAGCCATTTAGGCATCCTATAACCATGCTCTTGTGACAATACTGAAAAACCAACTTTGTTTGTTCTTTTATTTTCTTGCACATCTACATTCATATTAGGAATATGAGAAAAATCAATCTTACAAGGTAAACTTTCCTACTTGCTTACTTGTTGCTTGCTTGTGTGCTTCACCATCCACTTAGGTATTATGTAGCCATGATTGACTGCTTTGTGTGAGGACTTCATCTTCCTCTTGCCTCTTTTAACCTATGTATTAACATCCTCATGCTCACAATAATAATCAAAATCAGGTCTTAACACTTCATTTACCTCTTGGATAACTTGATCCATGGAGCAATATTTCTCTTCCTTTGTGCTTGGCTTTCCTCTTTCTTCCTCTTGGCATTCAATGCCATCATGGAATTTAGCTTCATCTTCTACCTCTTATCTTACTTGTATGGGTTCTTCAACACCTCCCTCATGCATTTGACAATGCATTCC
>JARHVA010006270.1:955000-957237 GCA_037957365.1 Torreya grandis | reverse complement strand
TCAAGTAAATTACCATCCTTATCAATTTTATAAAGCTCCTAGGC
The DNA here is from genome assembly GCA_037957365.1 of Torreya grandis. Taxonomy (NCBI): domain Eukaryota; kingdom Viridiplantae; phylum Streptophyta; class Pinopsida; order Cupressales; family Taxaceae; genus Torreya; species Torreya grandis. The sequence goes on along the minus strand of JARHVA010006270.1, from coordinate 957,193 downwards.
ATCCTTTTCAAGGCCACTACCAAGGACAAAGGCAAGTAAGTCATGTTAAGCAATACAATGGTCAAAATTATAAAGATTATTATACATTAAAAGAACTTGTACCTATCCAAAACAATATTTTATAATATAATAAATATCATCCTTCATGACAAAAGCCTCATCACTCTTCTAGTTATGGAAATGAGACATTCAATCAAGTTGATATGGCTCAATGGGGAATAATGCCTTCCATAAATCAACAAGAGAATCATACTATAAGAGATAATAATAGATGAGATTCTAAATAAAATTCTACCTTGATGAAATTATATCAAGAGGACTCATGTTTAATTAATTACCAAAGTGTCTTAAACATAGGATCAAATTCTATAGCTATAAATACAAGGTCAAGTAAGAGAGTGGTTGAATAAGTATAAGGGTCAAGTGGTGATCCAAATATGAGATATCAAGCACCTAAAATAATATTTGTGTCAAATTTAGTACCTATGGCTTTGTTAAATTATAAATTAAAGAATGCTAAAGTTCCTTTTATGCCTCCTTTTATTCATCAAGTGACTCAAGCTCGTTGTAATGTTATAGCTCCTAGAGGACATGATAAATTTTGCAAATATCTTATGAATATTATTGAGTATATGAATAAGTTCCATTCCTAGACAAAGAGACATGCTCCAAAATGAGCTCTCCAAGCTTAATGCAACACCTAGTTAGCCTAGTGAAAGAGGGGTAGTTTTGACAAATGAATTGAAGACTAAGGATGGGCATCCAATCAAAACTAAAATAAGAGATAAATCTCATATGTTTTACCTCTATATCATCAATGGAAACTCATTTTTCCATAATTTTTGGATCGATATTGGAGAAATCATATCAATCATTCCTAAACAAGTAGTTGAGAAGATAAATTTGATGTATGAATCATAGTCTAAGGGGATGTTACAGCTAAATAGATAAAGTACCAAGATATTTTGCATCATAAAGTGTTTTCACCTCACTCTCCATGATTTTCCTTCATTATTTATCTCTCAAGATGTTATGGCTGTGGATGTACCACATAATTTTTTTCATTTCTTGTCACGTAACATTACTGCTAAAATTGGTAGTGGTACTTGACTTCAAATTGGTCATATATTCAATTTATGACCATTCATAGTGCTAAGGTCTCTTTTCAAATCAAAAATTTTGGCTAAATTTTATGTGGATCCATGTGTACCTAAAACATCAAACATTAACTTCACTATCAATGAGGAGGGAGATTATCCTAATGACCAATAATCTCTTACACCTCTTGATCGCATAGCTAATCTCTATCTTGAAGAGTGGAGAGTTTATAATTATGGGTTTGATCGATAAAAGATAATTGAATATAAAGGTATGGTTACATATCTCATTCATGAAGAAATTAATGAATTCCCTAAGGTAAGTCCTAATGATGTCTTTCAAAAAAATACATGGGGTAATTATTTTATGCATTTGGATTATGATGATGATGTTACAAGTGTAGTAGAGTGTGATAATCAAAAATATGATGCATTTTTTTCCTATTAAATAACAATAGATTAATGAATATGATAATTAATAAGGTCATGATGATCTATGGATGTAGTACCATGTCATAATGCATGAGTTTGAAAAGGTAAGTGGTCTTGATCATCATCAAATGAAACATGAGGTTAATGATGAGGTTAGTGATAGACCTAGTGAGCACACGGAATAGTGTGAAATCCCTATTAAGTAGATTGTAATCTTAAAGGAATGTGGTCAGGTCAAGGTAGATGTTTTTGAGATTCAATAGTAACATAGACACCATGTTTATCTTAAGTCACTTGTAGATATGTTTGTTGAGCAAGAAGGCAAGCTTTTCACTTCTAGACATGAAGCACATAATATTTCAAATGAAGATGAAGTTGGGAAAGGTTTCATGATACTTGAAGAGTAAATTAAGAAATACCAAGTGAAAAAAAAAAAACCAAGTAGATTTCAATGTCAAACAAGCCTAAATGGGAACTAAAAATATCATTTGAAGGAGTCTCAGGTGATGCACATGTATCTAGAAGGGGCTTCAAGAATGGTAATTCATTTGAATACCTTAATAAATATGTTTTAATTGACAAACATTCATCATTTGATGGTTTATATTGATGAAGTATCTATGATTATAAAAACACTATTTTTATATTATTTAAATCAACAGGA
>JARHVA010006270.1:942500-950000 GCA_037957365.1 Torreya grandis | reverse complement strand
AAATCTATAACTCAAGGAAAGGTGGAGTATAGATTAAGATTGTACTCTTGTAGGCTTATATTTACATACACATTAAAAACATAATTACCTTTGAATAATTTATTTCTAATTATGTTTTAGGCCATATATATGCAAAACTTTAAAAAAATTGAAGAAGTGGAAATATTGATGGTGCTAGCGCTGTTTGTGAACCAGATATTCTTTCCCACATGTTCAAATATGGAAGTTTAGATTTGGGATAGTAGCTCAGAGTATTCTTGTCTAAAATATTAATTGATTTTATAATATTTGAGGTGTATTCTACTATAGCCCAAATCAAAGAGGATGTTTGTTTAATTTCATTTTGCCATTTTAAGAAAAATTACCTGTCTCTCATTGGAGGGAAGATGTGCTCTGAGTAATTTTGTAATTTTACTATTTTTATCTCTCTTAAATGGCATCCTTTATGAAATCACTCCACTTGAAGATGCGAATGGATCAAGCGTATGTTAAAAAAACTATATAAATAGTTGGTCATGTAATTTTATTTATTGAAAGTGTAAGTATTTTTAGTCCCTCCCTTTTAAATATCATAGGAACCATTTAAATAAATTTTGTCTATTTTAATCAATATAAATATTTTAAAAAATTATATTTTATTATTTTTAAAGTTTAATAGTTAAATATTTAATATTATTTTTGTACAAATTTTATGATTATTATTTTATTTTTTCATTAAAAACTATCACTCCATTATTTATGAATAAAAATAATATTGATTTGATATATATTATTATTAACTGAGTTTTTCTATATTTTAATGAATAAAAAAAACTATACAAGTCATTTGGCCAAGTTAAAAATGATTATTTTTATTATATTAATAATATTCAATTATGATTATTAGAGATAAAATATTTAACATATATAATTTTATTATTTAATAATTTGTTTTCTTTTTAACTTGGTATATATTCTATTAAAAAAATGATATTTATTATATAACTTATATTATATTGATAATTATACTCTAAGGATTATATAATTTATAAGCAATTATCATATAGTTCAATATCCTTCTTTTTTCTTATATTTTTAGAAGTAAAAAATATTCTAGAATAATTATATGTAGAAGTCTACATACCCATCATTCAACCATTGTCAAAGATCTTTGAATCTAGTTTCTTCATGTTCCTAATGATTGTCACAATCAATTTGAAATATAGTTATTAATTTGAAATATAGTTATTATTTCTAATCTAATACATATATAATTTCATTTATCCCATTTCAAATTAAATTTTTCTTATTTTTATAGTTTTATACTACATGTAACTTACATTCAAATTTTGTTTTGAACAAGTTGAGATATTACAAAAGTTTACAAATATATTTTTATTTTTTGTCGAATCAAGGATAATATAACTTTCATTCCAACCAATAATATTTTATTTTTAATTAATCATACTCAATTCTTAAATATCATTAGTTATTGTGTTGAGATTATATTACAAATTTGTATACAAGTTCAATCATAATCAATTTTCGATACAAAAGTTGCAACTAGCTGTTAAATTTTTATAATTAGTCCCTACCATACTAGAGTACTATAGGTTTCACTTTTCAATTACATATTTTTTTAAAACAAATCAAAATACTTAAAATATATATTACATTAACAATTATAATTTTTAGCCTAATATCTAACATATTAATTTTAGAATATTTTGTAGGTATTATTTGGGTACATTCTTTTAAATTAAATGTAATATTAACATATATCTCCCACACTAATGAAATTTTAAGTGCTCTTTCTTTTATTGCTATAAAGATAGAGTTAAAATTGGACAACAATTTTATATACTAAATCTAATTTTAACAAGGATCCTAAAGTACATAAAAAATAGGATATTCAATTAAATGAACTTGCATCTATGTTAGTTAGTGACCTATAGAAAAGAGCATAGTTCTACTAACAATTATATTTTTCCTATGCCCTATTTAATCATTCTTATGAAATATAAAAACTAATTATGTAATGAAAATGAATTCATCATTTCAAATTGCATTTTAATCAATTTAATAAAATAAAAAAATAATTATTATTATCATTTAAATATAAATATGTTGTATAAAAACAATTTAAATTTTAGATTATATATTTATTATGTTATAATTTAATATAAAAATTATTCAAAATTTAAATAATTATTTTTATTTGTATATTTATTATTATTAATTAGCTAAATAAAATTTATTGTAAACAATTAAAAAATATTAATATTTATGTAAAAGATGAGCCCACCCGCACAATCAATGTTATTTCATTATATTGATGCATTATTGTGTGCATATTATTTTATTTACAAGTCACTTCTATCCTAGTCAATTTATAAATACAAATCTAATGCGAGAATAAGAATAATAAATTGTGTGCATGTTATTTTTTTATTTTGTTTTGCTTGTAAGCCATCTCCATCCCCATCAATTTATAAATATAAATATAATGGAAGATTGAAATTAATTATTTGTGATCCAAGTGTTGAAGGATAAGTAGCTTAGATTGAAATTTGAAGGATGCCGATATATGATACATCAATTCTCTTCTCAACCCCACCTAAGTAGTCCTATGATAATATAAAAATAAATATTTTTTTAATAAAAACATATCTTTCATATCTGTATATTATATATATTAGTTATTACTTCTATGGGATAAACTATAAAAAAACTATATCCCTCAATTCCAATATTAATGTTATTCTTCATGTATTATTATTAATTTTTACATATTTTTGTATTGAATTTATAATGTAAATTTATATGAAAAATTAACTTTAAACAATTTACAATATAAAATTAGAGACTACTATGCATATCTTATTTTGTCAGTGTCATAACTTTTATTATTTTTATTAATAAATATGTTTAATGAAAAAAATAAAAATAAAAACAAAATTATACATCCTAGTTTCAAACAACTTTTTATGTTAATTAAATTATATTATTATATTTGCACAAGTTAAAAATAATACTGTATTTTATAAACATTAATTTAAATAATTTCATTATCTTTAATTCCAAAAACATATTATCTTTAAAATAACAACTATATATTAAAACATATTATCTTTAAAATAACAACTATAATATATAGTGAGGATATACTATTATTTTATTTATTAATTATTATTACTAGTGCAATGAAATTGGCATTTACTTGTTAACTGTTTCGTTTTTATCAAGTTTGATAAAATTTTAAATGGCAAGTTATATGAGATATATTTGATTTCATTCGTGCCTTCTTTTTTTAAATCAAAATGCTAATCGCAATAGTGAGGTCGTAAAAGTACATTAAAAAATATGAATAGTAAAGGCATTAAAATATATATTTAAAAACAAGTGGTCTATTAAGGTTTTAAAACAGTTTCTCTGCAAGCAGAATTGTATAGTTATATCTAGAAAAGTTCGAAATAGAGATAATGCAATGATCATTATTTTATGGAACCTAACTCTACATAACTGCACAAAACTATGCAAATTTGAATCATTTTATTAAGATTTTCCAATTTTTTCATGTCTTTCTAGTGTTTCATGACAAGTAGTAATCTTTTCAACGAAAAACAAATTTCTTATGTTACATTGTAATTTTTTAAAAATGTTTTGATATCTAATATTTAAAAAATAATGATTGACCATGTTTGTTTTCGTATTTTAAATTATTTCGTTTTTAGTCAACTATAATTAGCTTCTGCCATTGACGCAGTCATGATTCAAACAAGAATGCCAATTCTGTCACGAGGTTTTAATGGGGATATATCTGATAAAATATTTATTTATTGACGGGGTCGTTGCCGACAGAGATCATGATGTACACTGTAAAACTAAGTTTCGTGGAAACATCCAATGTACGGCTATCATCTTAATCGATTATATATAGATATTTCCAGTTATTCCTTTTTCATCTAATCAAAATGGGTTTCAACGTATGTTTGTTTGGAGCTTTACTGATGCTCTTCTTCTTATTATGTAATGGCGGACATCTTCCAGAGGAGCAGCACATTCTTTTTCCTTCTACTTATCAAAATTTAGGTAACTAATATTACTTGTGAAATTTGTATACGAAGAAGAGAGAAAATTTATGTATTTTTTTGGGTTTGTTTATCATGTTACACAGCACTCATTAAAATTGAAATATTTATTTTGTTTCAAAAGATTATGGATCTGTAAAACTCGCTGTGCCAGCGCCTTCAACTACAGGTACATATGCCAACTTGTGGTAATTATGTAGATTTGTCTTCTTAATTGCTTTGTATTGTAGTCTGAATTCGGATTTCTTCAACTATGCAGCGAAACATATTTGCCGCGGCCGTAGATGTCATTTGCCGCTGCCGCCAACTCCACCTCCACCGCCACCGACGCTGTCCCCGACGCCGCCACCACCTCCAGAATGTCAGAATATAGAGAGCATAAAAAAAAATAAAAACTCAAACAAATAAATAAAAATTGAACAATTGCTACAGCAATTTCTTGAAGAAAAGAGATTTTATTAATCTTCAAATTTCCTTCTTCTCTCTGGATCTTCTCTCCAAGGCTCTGATACCAGTGACTTGAATGCATTCTCAAGAAAAGTATTATTCCTATTCATTATGGATTCATGTGTTAATAAAGAACCCATTAATTCATCTACAGATAATTGTTCTAAATCCTTGGTTTCCTCAATAGCTACAACTATAGCATCAAATTTACTAGGTAAACATCTGAGTACTTTTTCTATGATTTTCTGATCCGTCATAGTTTCTCCATTAGATCTAATTTGATTCACTATATTCAAAACATGACCCATAAACTGATCTATTGAATCTGAATCATTCATTTGCAAATTTCAAAATTTCTCCTAAGAGATTGCAGTTTAGCAATTTTTACCTTTGTATTACCTCTATAAGTAGTTTCCAAGATTTTTCATGCCTCTCTGGATCTTGTTGTGAGTGGTTTTTGCCACATCCTATTGTTAGAAAACAATAACATATAAGAAACACAGAAAATAGAACACACAGATTCAGATTGCTACAACAATCAGGGAACAAGATTTTTCTCAATCTTCTTGATCTTGTTCTTTATCTTGCTCAAATTACAATATGCCATTAGGGTCTTTAAATAGATTTGAAAACTAACAATAATTAGAAAAACAAACCAAAGCTAAATCAAGACTAAAATTAGTCTTTACATGCAAACTAACTCTCTAACTAACTGTTTGCTTGCATGAGGAGTGGAGAAATTAACTCCAATACACTTGAGTTTCTAACACTCCCCCTTAATTTCTATCACCTACAATTTTAGCATTTACTATGCCTAAATTTTGTCATTCTATCTACTAGCTTCAGCTAGCATGCTTTTCTTTTGCAGAATATACTGCCTCTCATGCGGAATACACCGCCTTGCGAAATACATCGCCTTATATGTGGAATACGTCACCTTGTCTTCATACAAGACAAATACAATTGCTCAATGAGCGTTCATTCAACATTTAAGACTGAGGAGTAGCCTGTTGAAAGGCTATCAACGGACATGCTTATGTCCAACACTGCAAACTTCCTGCTTGCTTACATTTTTTTCACCCGACACTTAACTTCTCAAGTTTCCTCCTAGAACTCTACTGGGTTCTTTCCACGTTGGTCTAGATTTGCCAATGATCAGCCTAATCTTCAGACACTTTGACAGCTTCATTCACTGTTCAACACATACACTTTCACAGCTTCACTCGCTGTGTAACACAAACTCGTTCACAGCTTCACTCACTGTGTAACTCAAGCTCTGCAGAGCTCATCTTTTCAAACACGGCACTGCGGCCATCCATGGTATAATCTGAAGACAATGAATGATTGCATTGCTTGCATTACACATAAAACATACACCTTGTAAAAATTGAATACAGACAGTATATAAGAAACAAAATAATAAACAAATACAAACTTTCAATGCCTTTTATATTTGGCATTCTAATCAAGCTCTTTGGAGCAATCTTCACCACTTCTTCGCTTCTACAGAAGCTTGGATTGCACTTTACTTCAGCAAGTCATCTGTGTAACACGCCTCTAGCTTGGGCGCTCTTCTTCTTCTTCTTCTTCTTCTTCTTCTTCTTCTTACTTTTATTTTTATACTCAGTCTTCTTTCCTGAGCAGCTGTGCTTCTGCGCACTGCTCTTTGGATCTTTCTATCACACTCAATAATAAGTCTCTCGATTACATCTTCTAACTCCCTGTCATAATTATCTTTGCCTTTTGCCTTGGCTTCTTGATATTGTTTTTGGAGCTGCAATGAATGCACTTTCGAACAATTACCTAAATCCATTTTCGTTAATTGGAATAGGTCATCGACAAAGGCCAACCAGAAAAAGTTTGCAAACGTCTCGATCATAATACTTGTGATTCACCTCTTTCATGTCACCGTTACGATTGGCACCCATTAGAGCGTCCAACTACTTCCTTAATGCATCCATTTTTACTACTTAATGAAATATATTGGCTGCTTATAGATGTAAACCCTGCCTATGTAGGGTTTGAACTATGCGCACTGCTCTTCTTGGTAGTGCTTTTCTTCAGCTGTCTTTGCAACAACGATCTCCTTCACTGACCAGAATGTTAGTTGATTGTGTTCCTACATTGGCTTCTATCTTCCTACGTGCATGCATAGTCTCTCTCTTGAGACCAGCCACACCCCGTTCATGGCTTGGATCTTACTGCCTTCCCATGATAAAAAAATAGATTACTATGCTTGGCTCCCCTGATCACGCCTCCAACTGGGCATTACCTTCCAACGGTTGCTTGGTGTTCACCATGCTTCTACTGCACTCAATCTCTTGTCTGCAGCTTTCGAAGATCTTGTCTCTACGCTGATTGTAGCTTCTCCTTAGCTGGGCATTGACTGCGCTTCTTCTTTATGGCTAACTATTGCGACTTCTATGCTGTCAACCTAGGCGATTTTCCTTCCTGGGCTGACTGTGATTTTACCTAACGCCTTCTGCTAGCTGCTAATTTGATTTTTCCTCCAGTCTATTTTGTTTTTCTTCCTTCACACGCACTTCTAGACTTCTATTATGTGTCGCTCAGACCTGCGCTTCTTCTAGCGCCAAACTGACTGTGCCAAAAAAATACTTCTACAAGCTGTGTTGACTATTGTGCACGTCTCTTCCTTTAACGAACCGTCGCTTCCTTACCAGTCGATTCTGTTGCGTTCTTTTCCTCTTCTGCATTCTGGCTTGAGCTCTACTGACTCTCCCAACTAGGGGCTTCTCCTAAGTCTTTCTTTCCAATGAACCTGTGCTCTGATACCAATTGTTAGAAAACAATAACATATAAGAAACACAGAAAATAGAACACATAGATTCATATTGCTACAGCAATCAGGGAACAAGATTTTTCTCAATCTTCTTGATCTTGTTCTTTATCTTGCTCAAATTACAATATGCCCTTAGGGTCTTTAAATAGATTTGAAAACTAACAATAATTAGAAAAACAAACC
>JARHVA010006270.1:855000-937500 GCA_037957365.1 Torreya grandis | reverse complement strand
TTTGGAGTGGCATATATATTTTAAAATTTGTGGAAGAAGGAGGTGGAGTTAGATAAACTTGATGACAACTTTGATGAAGATGTTGACAATGATGATGATGGTGACTAGCTTTCAGATGCTTCACATTTTTAAATGGAGGAGGAACTGAATGTTGCAAGAACATTTTTTTAATCTTTGATGATGTTATATTTTGTTTATTAAATTATGATTTTAACCTCACATGCCTTCCTTGTTGAATGACAGTATGAAAATGATTACAATATCATGGATTTGGGTATTTCAAGGTAGAATGTGTACCTTTAGTTTTTGAGACCATGTGACACATTACATAATGATAGTATCCATCTATTTTGGTCATGAGACAAACTTAACATATACTATCATAAGATTCATGGTCGACATCCTAGTACAACGATGCCCCTAAGGCATGCTAGAAGTGGGAAATAAAAGATGAAGGGAAGAAAAATCATGAAAAGACAAATAGAAATGAGGCAAATAGAGAGACTATTTAAAAACTAGATAATTATTAAGAGATAAATTCTAGAAAGATCATGGATGGATAGGGATAATGTCTTTGAATTATGTTATCTTAGGGAGATAGACTTGAAAGCAATCAAAGATAAGATAATTGCATATGATTTGACTAAAATATTGCCATAGAGAAGGGAAAGCTACAATAGGTGAAGATAATATCATCAAAAAATGGAGTGAGAAAGAGAATGGGTGGAGCAACAACAAGCGGCATGCAATAATGGACCTCAGGTTAGATACATTCTATTGACTGGTTTTCACAAATTTAAAGTTAAGTTTAATTCAACTTACTCAATATCAACATTGATATTTGTTGGACAATCATCATTCAAATTTTAGAGGGATGACTCTTAATCCTATTCTACTGATGATGATCACATTATTTTGAGAGAAATGCTTTTGCATAATGTTAGAAGTGTTTCTTAGGAGGATCATAAAAAAAGAAAGTACACATGATAGATTGCCTTAAAAATTGATATGGTACTTCTTATGATGACTACGTCTTATATGAACTCTTCATTCTTTCCTACCTTTCATGGAACGCTACTATTAAATATTTTTAAAGTGTTTTATATTGTTATTCTATATAGGCTTTTACCAAATATGATCTGGTAGAGACCTAAACATTATGAACCATTTATTACAGGTGTGATAGTCATATGTTATTTACCAAACTAAACAGTATATTCTTCATGTTGGTGTCTTATTCTTGCTTTTTGTCTAGATTTACAACATACACATTTTTAAATGTAGCTGGATTCATGGCAGGATGACATATGCATGTACCTAGATTAATGTGGTTGACCACTTCCACTATTTATCCTCTTGAAGAGGCTTCACGGCCAGGGCATCGATATTGATATTGTTTTGTGGCTATTACCTTTGAAATTATTATTTATATATGTACATTTTGGCATAATATGTATGAAATGTATGATGTGTGATCCAACATAGTATTTGGACATGAGATTTAAATACAAGTGTTTCATTTTTTATTTGTGTTTGATACAAATATTTTTATTTATGTATGACTTAAGTAATGGTTTGGTGGTTAATTTTCCATTTACTAGTGTATTACATAATAGTTCATGGTTAAATGATGCAATGTGTTCCCATATGCTTATCAAATCATTTTTTATGTGTATGGTATGTGATGTTGTAAATAGGTAATGTATCGTGTTCACATTTATGCCTCATTCTACTTTCAATGTTTCACGTGTTGGTTATAAAGTGCACATATATTCATATATCTAAGTTTGCTGAGAATTAACCATGGTGAGAAGGAGCACAATATAAGATTTATATGCATGGCTTGTCTCTTTTACCCTATTTTATCTCATCATGTATTTTTCTATTTTTGAAACTGACACAATAACTATCGACGTCTATGTGCCATAGTTTGAGACAAGGGAGGAGGTTTGAGAAGAATTAAAATAGTCTAACACATAATAAATACATGGAAAAAGTAAATAATAATGGTATTCTCTATTGGTTTGTGTTGTGTCTAATTATTTTTCAAATTCATCATTAGCTAGTGTAGCATGTAATACTTTTCATTTCACTTTCCTAATTTACTCATTTGTCAATAGTGGGACAATTTATTATGTTAATTATTTTCATTTAAGTTAGAATTTTTTTTGTCTAAGTAAATTATTCTTAATATAAAATATTTTGATGATCCTATCTTTTCCATAATCTCAAATAAAGAATTAATCTCATGGACCCTCATTTATGACTAGATATTTTTTGTTTATCACTGCTAAAAAGCGAATGCTATTATTAAATTACACATGTATTTTTTATATGAACTCCTTAATCTAGATGAGAATGTGACTTCCCAATTTCTCGAGGAAATGGAGAAGCTTATCATAAGGATGAGATTTTAGAATGTAATGTGTGCACAAGAACATCTTTGTTTATATCTGTCACTATCAACTCTATAGAAATAATCACTAGAGAGGGAAAACCAACTTTTGTCTGAGATTTTTGATAGTAAAAGGACAAAGGTTAAGAATTTAGAAAGTATAATGCCTGAGAAGAGTACAGAGGTCAATAAGTTACATTGTACACTTATCACATTTAAGTATGAGAAGATGGATGCTAAAATAAAGTTTTTCAATTTAGAAGATACACATGCTTACACAAAATCATTTTGTAATGTAAAGGTGGAGACTGTTAGGTCCATGCAATTAAAGCATGAAGGAATAGTTTCCATATATGAGTAGAATCTAAAAAATTTGAAGGTGGATTTTGAGATCTTGTTTTTGAATCTTAATGATATGTCCCCTAGTAGACATGAAATTCTATAGATAAATAATGATAATTAGTTGTGTTTAATAAATCATGTGCCTGATATTTATTGTATGCTTATGAATTTGGATGGAAAGCAATTAAAACACTTCTTTATTATATTTTAATCTACAAAATCAATGTTTTTTGACATCACTTGCTTACATGATCTTGTGTGTTTATGTTTTTTATGAATTAGTGAGTAAGATTTCATCCTTGTTGAAGTGATTTTTAACATGGATCAAGATTTATAACATTAAAACTCTTACTCTATTTTTTTTAATCTTAGATAATTAGGATAGTCACTTAAGACATGCATATATTAATGTAGGAATTAAATTTGAATATTGTAATAGTTTAAGGAGTCTTACAAGCCTATATTAAAAGTGTCAAAATGATAATAAATGTTTTTATCTTTATGAATAATAAAAAAGAAGCTTTTAACCTGAGTGTAACCTAAGAAACCTTAGAATATGGTTTGGAGACATGAAAAGAGCCATATATACATTTTTAACTAGTGAAAATATTCCAAACTTTTGTAATAGATGATATAAGCTATTTAGGATCCATTACAAGTATTAAAAAGCATGAAGAGGCCCTACAAAAGAAAAAAGGTAATTGTGTTAAGAAATTCTATTGGTGCATGTTAAGAGACCTAATAAATTTTGAGAAACGGTTGTTTAGTAATATATTTTGACTCAAAATCATGTAAAAAGGTGTTTTCATGCTATTGATCAGCATAAAATGGTCTTATAATGAGTTTCAAGTGATTTTAGGTTTTATAATGAGTTCCAAGTGAGTGTAGGGTTTATAATGTCCAAGAAGTTCATTTACAATTTGACTATGTTGAAGGTAAAATATAACATTTACCCGTATTCTATAGGGTCTTTTATTTTTGATTTTAATTTTATATAAGATAAAGAGGTTATTTTTAAAGACTATTTGGATTATGATAACCATCATTTTTTGATAAAACTCTATCACTTGGATTTTAAACCTCAGAATCAAATTTTCAAATTCAAACCCATTTGGATTAGGATGCCAAACCTCCCTTATCGATTTTGGAATGATTCGGTGTTTATTTCCATTGGAAATAACATAAAAAAAACATTTACCACTAAGAAATTGACTAATGATAGGGTGCATTCCACATATGGCTGTATTTTGGTTTATAACAAATTTTTAAAGAATCTAACTACTTTGTTAGAGCTGAGTGTAGAGGGAAAACATAGGATTCAATGCCTAGAGTTTGAAGGGATCCATTTTAGATGTTGAAGATGTTTCAAATTAGGGAATATTGTGAATGACTTCCCATGCTTGAAGTTAAATAAAACTACCCACAATCGATATAATGATAGAGGGAAGACACATACCAAAAGTAATAGAAATTAGAATAAAGGAGTTAGGAAGGAAGTTTTTGATCCATTGAATGCCAAAGTTAATGCTCTAGATTGTGATTCTCGCATTGATTAGTGTGATACGTGCTTACTCCCCCATCTTCCTTGTGATACTACTAAATTATTTGGTGAAGATATGGAGGAACTAGAGTCTACATCTAAATATGATGATATTTTGATGTTTGATTGTCAAATCATTCAAATTAAAATGTATGCCTCCATAAAAATTTTGAGAGCTACCATCATTGATAAATTTTAGAGTGCAGTAAAAGAGGTATGTGTCCCAACTTCTAAATTTATTTATGATGTAAATATGACATGAGCATATGAGTTTCCCAATCATATATTTAAATTTATTAGATCTATGATCATTAAAAAGTATGATGGGGAAATTCCTTTATTTGAGGATAGGCAATTACTAATTAATTTATTAGTTGCCCAAGAGAAAGAGTATAGTCTGAGAATTAGGCAACAAGGTGTTGCTCCTCAAGAGACAACCCCTAAAAATTCAAGGGTAGGGGATAAACATAAGGAAGTTAAAAAATTCAAAGAAGTTCATATTTCTTCCAAACTAGTACATACTTTACAAGCTATCAAACAGAAAGGTAATCCAACCAATAATAGAGAACCTCTGCTATCTATTATTCCTACGGGTATGAATGATGTTAGAAGAAATCCACCCTTGAAAAATGTTGTTAGGAATGCTAGTTCATCTCATTCTATTGCACCTCTAACTTTGAATGATTACATTTTAGATGAAGCTGTTGTCAACCTTCATCATAACACACCCCTTCTTGATTAAAATGTGTGTGATATAGCCCAAGTATCAAGTTAGTTGAAAATAATTGTCCCACTTTTTGAGCTACTATGAGTTCCTAAACTTAGAAAGAGGGCATTTGAATATCTCAAGTTTAGTGAGAATATAGTTTCCAATGAAATTACTTCATCCCAAACATCCCTAAATGTCAATGAAGAGCTAAATGAGGTTATTGAACCAGTCCTAGAGTTTTATTTGGGGGTTGCATTAATAGAGATTCAGTTGGATGTTGATCCTTTTTACACTACCCTACTGATTAATGGTTTAATTGTTCATAATTTTATCTTTTATTTTGGAGCCTCTTGTAATGTGATTCGCCTAAGCGTCCTTAATGAGATTGGATTAAAAATGAAATTTGTTTTTGGTATGTGTTATGTCATGGATTCAAGAGTGGTATTAGTTGTTGGACAAATTAAAGATTCGGTAGTGTAATTGGTAATTTATCCAGGTAAGTTTAAGAACATGGATGTAGTAGCTAGTGATTTTTCTCCCATGTGGGAGATGTTAATGTCAATAAAATGGGTTAACATCATGGGTGGTAGTTTGTAGATGGTCCTTTATTATGCCACCATTACTTTGGAGGGTTAGATTATGAATCTTCATAATGATCCCAAGATGTTGCATGTACTTAAAGATGTAAATCATGTTGTAAATGAGGTGATGTACCCTGATATGGATTCAGGTAACTTTGTTATAAATATATATTATATCAAACAACCAACCGTTCTTTATGTTTGATTTGATAAGGAAAGTGATGATGTTTGGAAAATGTCTTTTGACAGAGATTTTTCTAATCTTGGAAATGGAGCTAGCGTTGTCTTTTATGCACCCAATAAAAAATATTTTAAGTTTTCTTTCAAATTGTCCATTGAGTGAAATAATAGCATTGTTGAATATGAGGCACTCTTGATTGGTTTGATAATTTCTGAAGAACATGCAATTATAAATCTGATTGTAAAGGGTGATTTTGAGTTAGTGGCTAAGTAGGTCTGAAATGCTTATACCACCAAAAATAAAAGGTTAAAACAATATATAAATGCTATATGGGAAATATTAGAATTATTTGATGGTTTTAATATTTTTTATCATAATAGAAGTTTTAATGAGGAAGCTGACAAAATTTTAAGGTTGGGTGCTCAATTTGAAAGTGAAAATAATAACCTTCACTATCAGTATCAAGTGGAGGTTCTTATTACACCTGCACTTGTAGACAATATTCATCATAGGAAATTTTTTGATGATGTTTATATAATTTAAAGGTTTTGAAATTATGAAGCTTATTTTAAAGTTTAGATTATAGATAAGCAATCAATGGTATGAATGTGTGATGGGAAAGAAACCTTGTTTGGGGAATATATGGTTTAGTTGAAGACAAACACCATCCCAAGGGTATTGGTGAATTTAGAGGTATATTTTTATGAAAAAATATAAAATTAAACTCAAGATCTCTTTAAATCGAAAGATTTTAATAAATTTAATTTAGGATCTAAAGAAAATCTAAGAAAGGTTTAGCTTGGTACTCACTTGAGTGTAAAAGAGAAGCAAGCCTACATGTAGTTGCTAAAAAAGTATCAGGATCACTTGGCTTAGTCTTATTCTAAATTAATTTCATATATAAAGAATTTTTTTCGACATGTCATCCCATTACAACTTGACATCAAACCTTTTAAGCATAAGCAAAGACCTATCAACCCCATCATAGCCACCAAGATGCAAGAAGAGTTAAATAATTTTATGGATGGTATGATTATTTAAAAAATCAAGTATTCATCATGGGTAGTAAACTTAGTCCTTATAATAAATAAAAATGGTGACATCCACTTGTGTGTAGATTTTATAAACTTGAATACAGTTTTTCTAAAAGATAATAGCCTCCTATCTATTATGGATAACCTATTGAAAAGTGTTACAAAAATCAGAGATGTTGCCCACATTAGATGGTTTCTTCAGGTATAAATAACTTATGTTAAAAGAATCTGATAGACACTATACTGCATTCAAAATGCCTTGTGTTACTTATGTCTACATGAAGATGTCATTTGGGTTGAGGAATTCTAGTGCAACATTTCAGAGAGCTATAGACATTGATTTTATAGGGGTAATTAACAATATTATTATGATTATCAAGATGACATTATAGTTTAATCCAAAAATATAAAGGAAAATTTGGAACATCTATAAAAATTATTTCTTCGATGCATGAAATTTTGTATTTCTCTTAATCTAAAGAAGTATCACTTCAAAGAACAAAACTCTAAGTTCTTCAGACATGTAGTGTCTAAAAATGGTGTCATGATAGGTCTAGAGAAAATGAAATCCATAGACAAAGTACCTATCCCATGGTCCAAGAAGCGAATTTAGTCCTTCCTTAGACAAATAAACTTTGTAATAAGGTTTGTGTATAACATTGCAAATATAACACTACCTATTACTTCCATGTTAGAAATGGACCAAACCATCAAGTGGGAAGATAAGGCCATACAAAATTTCATTGAAATTAAAGGATCCTTGAAATATACCCCTATATTTGTGAGCCCTGATTACACTAGGGGGTTATAAATATTCTCTTTTGCATTATAGAGTACTATAAATGTAGTTCTATTGCAAAAAAATGATGATGGCTATGAACAACCCATAGCTTTCTTTAGTAAAGATATGTGGGGATATGAAATGAACTCTATTATGATGGAAAAGTAATCTTTCTCACTCTTTAAATTTGTTAAAACATTTAGGCCCTATATTTTGAGTTAAAATATTATTGCATATGTCCCACATACAATGGTTAAGGACATCTTGACTCAGCTTTAATTATCAACCAAGAGATCTCTATGGGTAAATAAGTGGCAAGATTATGACATCGATATCCAAGCACAAAATTTGATGAGAGGGATGAGACTAGCCAAGCTCATGGCTGAGACCAATCTCCAAGATGTAGAGAAAAATAATTATTTTTTAAATATTGATAATTCTTTGTGTCAAGTTCGCATGTCACCATGATATAAGGACACTATTTATTAATTGAAAATTTTGAATTATCACCCTGACTTGGGTATGAATCATAGGATAACTCTTAAACTTTTATCCTAAAAGTATCTCTTGACTAAAAATGGACTGGTATAGATAAATCTATATGGGGTTCTCCTAAGATACATAGTAGAGGAAGAAACTAGTGATTTAATTGAAGACTTTCATAGCATGGTATGTCATGGTAACTTTACACCTAAAGTTAGAGCTCATAAGATTCTGAGAGTTGGTTATTGGTGGCCATCACTATTCAAGGATGTTGGACAAAAAGTAAAAAAATGTGAGAAATGTTAGCAATTTGATGGAAGGCTAAAATATTTTGCTTCTCTCCCCCTATAGCTTGTAACAATTAAAGGCCAATTTAGATAATGGGGAATGGATTTTATTTGGAATATCACTGATTTGTCAAGTGGTGGATATAGGTGGAAATTTATGTCAATTGACTACTTTACAAAATGGTTTGAGGCAATCCATACAAATAAGGCTACACATCAGGTGATCATGGACTTTCTGTTGAATCAGAGTAATTCTAGGTTTGGCATTTCTATCAAGGTAATTATTGATAATGCTATGAGTTTTGAAGCTAAGATTTTAGAGATATTATGCAAATAATATGGGAACACATTAAATTATTCTTATAATTACAAAACTTAGTGGAATAGACAAGATGAATCTAGTAATAATAAATTTCTCAAAATCATTAGAACTTTGGAAGATAACAAGAAGAAGTGGGGTGGATACATGAAATTTGCCTTATGGGATGATAGGATCACACCTAAAAGAGCTATAGGTAAAATAATTTTTGATATTGTTTATGGAGCTCAATGTGTTTTACCTATCAATCTACAGTTACTAACATATCAATTTATGTAATAGGTAGAAGAAGATGATGAAGTTAACCACTATGAAAGTAGAATAAACTAAATTATTGAACCTGATGAGACTAGAAGACAAGCTCATGAGAGACCCTTCAATTTCAAGGAAAGACTCTAAAATATATTAAATACTAAGGTAAATATAATATCCTTTCAATTAGGTGTTTTGGGCTTAATTTGGGACAACAAACATTAGGATAAAGGAAAACATAACAAATTTGATGCCTTGTAGATGGGCCATTATTTTATTGATTTCAAAATTGGGGAACACACTTTCTTATTAAGAGACATGGATGGTGAGACATTGGAACTGCCAATTAATGGTAGACATCTGAAGAACATAATTAACTAAGTTTATATTTATATAAAATAATCTATAGTGTATATTTATATTGTTTTTTTACCCTTCTATGTTGGACCTTATTTATATAGTTCCTTTTGTTGTTTTTCATTGTGTGTTCATTCTCAGATCCCTGTGATATTTTTTTGCTAGTGTGCCTTTGTTTTTTTGGATCTTTGAAGGTATTTGTTAACTAATTGTGAAAATTTTGACCATGTGGCCCAAGTAATAAGCACTTGGTCTTTTTTTGGGGGTTCTTTGTACACCTACAGGGGGTATACATCCCCAAGCAAGAGACAGTGTTGGTGCCAAAATCTATGCAAAGAAATCTTTTCCCTTTCCATGTGATATTAATACCTGAAAGTTTAGTTGTTGGCCCATAAAATAATTCTACAATAAGTTTTCATCCTATGTAAAACCTTGTTCTTGAATTTATGTTGTATAAACCCTAAAAATCTAGAGTTGACCTAATATTTAATGCTTTCATTTCTTCTAAAAAATTTGGGTTTCATGGTCCATGGTATCAAAAATGCCAAGGTCAATAAAAAATTGACTTCGTTTGTTGCCAAAGAATAAATGTCTCAGAACACTTAATGAAAATTAAGATGGGGAATACAACATGAAAATAGAAATTTAAAAACTACAAATTATAATCAAATGTCTGAAGTGTGCTAAAGAACATGTTAGCATCTTATATTGACATGCCTACCATGTGGAGGTCTATGGTCAAATATCCTGCCAAAGATTATCATGGGTATAGTAACAAAATAAATGCAAATTTACACTTGAAAATTTCAATATGAGTAAAGTTTTGAATTACATTTTCAAAAAACATATAAAAAGGCATTGAAATTGTAAGAATTTTTTTTGGTAGAATGTACAATGAGAAAATGCAATTCTCAATTTGTAACTTGTAATATTCAAGTGGATGTTTGAATCCCATGTGGTAAAGAGTACAATCAGATGCATAAAATTAATGGCTAAATTACAAAAAACAAACATTTCAAAGGGCCATTGACATGGTCAATGTACCCACGTGAAGGTTTACAATTGAGTGCAACACAAGTTCTAAGGGTAATATCAACATGAATGATATAGAAACAAAAGGTCAATCTTTTGGAGTCCATAAATTTTGACCCGCATCTCCATTTGAGCTCTTCTATACACCAAAATGATCATCTCAAATTTGTTTTGCTGTCATAAGACACTCTATCTACTTAGAGTTGTTTTCAATAATTTTGGAGGCCATATTTGATCATTTAAGGGTTCAGAATTATAGTTTAAAGATTATTCAAGATTTTTCTATTTTTTTAAATTATATATTTTTAGGATCAGACATTAACTTCAGTTGAATTTAGTCCCATAGGCTAATTATAGTGTTTATAATATTTTGAAATGTTTTTAGATCTATGTGTGATTGCATGAAAAACATACTTAAAATAGCAACTGTTAAATTTTTTTCTCAAGATTTAGTTTTTTTTTGAATTTTTGCATGTCAACTCTAATTCTGAGTTGAGGCTTATTTAATCATGGTTTGGATTTGTTTATTTGAATTCATTAAATATGAATCAATACAAATAATTTTTTTATAAGCTTTACCTATTGATAATTTATTGTCTTGATAATTTTTGGGTTCATTATCTAGTATCAGAGCAAGTTTAAGCCTTGGAGGAGTAATACATGGTAAGAGGATGATGAGGTATTACACAAATGAACCAAATTATATAATATATGCATATGCAAGTGGAATAATTAACCAAGGTTATCATTAGTCAAAGAAGAAGATAAGGTGGTGATGAGGAGGACATAGATCATGATGAATAAATTCATCAAGAACAAGAACACTAAGAGTAGTGACCATTAATAGAAGAAATGATGGTTCAATATTTATAAATAAAAAATGAACGAACCAAGGTTGATGTTTCATATTATGGAGGTAGTTAAAACTAGAGGAGTTGATAGATTTGATGAATAACATGGAGAAGTTTTTCATGAAGAAGACTATGAGAAAAGATAAGAATGTAAAGTTTGGAAATTGAAAGGTTATACAATGATTTGATGGGATCACCTATAGAAAGAGAGAGAGAAAAGGTAAAAAGAAGATTAATTGATGGAAACATATGGAGAAGAAGTTAAGGAAAAAATTTCTTCCTATGGATTATGAACAAACTTTATATTAAAGATTTCAAAATTTAAGGTAAAAAGATCATATTATATAAGAGTATACAGATGATTTTTATAAACTTTTCATATGAGTGGAGCATGATAAAACAAAAGAGAAAATGGATGCAATGTACGTATATGGTTTGAGATTTACTATTTAAGATGAATTAAGCATGCATAGAAAACTTAGCATGGAGGACGCTTATCAATTAGCTTTTAAGGCACAAGATAAACAAAATATACAAAATTTTAGAAAAATGTCTCTTGGCCCAAAAAGATGTATATCCACTTGAAATAGGGGATGAGGTGGATTTAATACCACCACAGTTGGGTCTAATACCAATAGAGGTGAATCATTTTGTGGTGTAGAAAGGCAAGATAACAATAGATAAGGGTTTCAATACCAAGAAAAAGAAAAAGGGTTTCAAAGAGGATGAGGTTATGGTGGTGATATATGATAGTTTTTGAATCAACATAGATCTTATATTTTTTATAGATGTGGAGAATAAGGGCACAAAACATTTGAGTGTCCACACTATCAAGATCAAGAAAGGAGGAAAGAAGATTACCCAAGAGTAAATTTAGTTAAGGTTGAGATAGAAGAGATAAATAATGAAGTTGTACCAACATATGTTGGAGAGAATCTCATAATTAGAAGAACAATGATCGTTCCAAGGAAGAAATAAGTGTAGAACAAATAAGGTGGAGATACATGGATGCGATCAAATATTTTTTAAACAATATGTACTTCAAGTGGAAAGGTATGCAAATCAATTATAGATGGTGGTAGTTGTAAAAATAGGGTTCCTAAATAAATTATAGAGAAACTAAATTTACAATGTGGAAAGGATCATAATCCTTATTGGATTTCATGGTTTAAGAAAGGGATTGAAGTTACAGTACATAAAATGTGTTTAATCAAGTTTCCTATAGGAAAAAGTTATAATGATGAAATATATTGTAATAATATATCGATGGATGGATGCCATGTGGTAATGAGAAGATTGTGGTAATATAATAAGAAAGTAATTCATGATGGAGAAAATAATATGTACACTTTTTGGAAAGGTGTTACAAATATAGTTTTGTTACCTCTTAAAGAGGAAGAGAAGCAAAAAACATACTCTCTACTAAATAATTTATTGCATATATAAAGGTGTTAGGTGGTTATTATGCATTAGTATCAAAGAATGAAGACACAAAAATGGTGAAAATACCAACATAAGTAACAAGAGTGTTGAAAGAATATGCATATGTTATGCCTTATGACTTACTAGATGGTTTACCATCGAAGAGAGATATTCCACATGACATTGATTTTATTATAAGATTAGATCTACACAATCAATCAGATTATATAATAATTCCAACAATAATGTAGAATAAAATAAATAAGTTACTAAATTTTTAAGAAAGAAGGTGATAAGATAGAGTATGAGTCCATGTCTAACACTAGCATTGCTAACTCCAAAGAAAGATAGAGGATGGAGAATGTTTGTGAATTGTACAGTAATTAATAAAATTACAATCAAGTATAGATTTCCTATACATCATTTAGATGATATGATGGATGTGCTTATAAAAGATAAATATTTTAATTTTTTATTATCAGATTTGATTTTGTGAAGGAGATGAGTGGAAAAATGCATTCAAGACTAGGGATGGCTTATATAAGTGGATTGTTATGCCCTTTAGATTATCTAATACTACTACAATATTTTTGAGGGTGATGAATACAATATTATGAAAATTTATTGGTAAGTTTGTGGTTACTTATTATGATGATATTTTGATATTTAGTAAGACTAATGAAGAACACTTATAAAATTTGAGAATGATAGTAGATTTGTTAAGAAAGGATAAGTTGTATGCAAATTTGAAAAAGTGTAAGTTTATGCAGAATAGTTTCATATTTTTAATATTTGTAGTTTCAATAGATGGTATGAGAATGGATGAAGAAAAGATAAAAACAATTATTGAGTGGTCTATTCCAAAAATCATTATAAAATTAAGAAGTTTTCATGGTTTAAAAAAAATTTACAAAATTTTTTAAAAAAAAATTAGTAGTATTGTGGCACCGATAATAGATTGTGTGAGATGGAAGAAATTTATATGGAATAGAACAGCCATATAAAGATTAATTTTTTTTTTAAATAAGATTTTAAAAAAACCAACTTTAGCATTATCATATTTTAACAAATTGTTTGAGGTTGATTGTGATGCTTCATTTGTGGGAATTGGTGCTATGTTGAGTCAACAAAGAAAACCAATAATATATTTCAATGAGAAATTAAATGAGATAATGTAAAAGTATTTTACGTATGATATTGAATTTTATGCAATTATACAAGCATTAATACATTGGAGGCATTACCTGGTGCCTAAAGAGTTTATCCTTTTTATAGATCATGAGGCTTTGAATTATGTGATTACACAAAAGAAGTTGAATAGTAGGCATGAAAAGTGGGTTTCTTTATTGCAGGGGTATACTTTTGTGTTGAAACATAAATCAGGAAAACATAATTAGGTAGTTGTTGTATTGAGCAAGAGAGTAGCATTATTAACTACTATGGCGAGTGAAGTAGTTGGGTTTGAATCTATCAAAGAATTATTTGATATTGATCAATATTTTGGTAAAGTATTTGACTAGTGTATAAATCCATTAATAGGTGGGATAGATACTATTCATGATCAATATCTTATACAAAAAGGTTATCTATTCAAAGGAAAATAATTATACATTCTAATTGGGTCTCTACGAGATAATATAATAAGAAAATTACATAGTGACGATTTGGCTAGACATTTTCGTAAGACAAAGACAATAAATTTGGTGAAGGAAAAGTATTTTTGGCCAAATATGAAGAGAGATGTGATAAATAATGTTTCAAGGTGTAGGATATGTCAAGTGGATAAAGGACATGCATAAAATACTGGATTATACATGATATTACCGGTCCCAAGAGGACCATGGACATATTTGATTGTGGATTTTGTGTTGAGATTTCCAAACACATAGAGAAGTAATATTTCAATTTTTATTTTTATAGATAGATTTTCTAAAATAGTTAATTTCATTGTATGTAAGAAAAATAATGATACCATTAGATTTTCAGAATTATTTTTTAAGGATATTATGAGATTACATGGTGTTCTAAAAAGTATTACTTCAGATAGGGACATGAAATTTCTAAGTTATTTTTGGAGGACTTTATCAAAGAAGATGAGTACTAAGCTTTAAATCATTAGTACATATCACCCACAATCAAATGGATAGATAGAATTTTTGAATAAAAGATTGTGAAATTTTTTGAGATGCATAGTGGGAGAGAAGCCCAAGCAATGCGACTTGGCTTTACCATATGCTAAGATTGCGTATAATAGTTTAATAAATAGATCATCAAAAAAGTCACTATTTCAATATTTTTATGGGATAAATCCTATAGGTATTGTAGATTTGTTACCATTACCAATTTTAGATCGAGTTAGTGATGATGCAAAAGCATTTGCAAAGCATATGCAATAGTTACAAAAAGGAGTAAGAAGAAAGTTTCAAGAAAGTAATAAGAAATATAAAGTAGTAGTAAATGTTAGAAGAAAATCCAAAAAATTTGAAGGAGATTTTATAATCATTTACTTGAGAAAATAAATATTTACAAAATACACATACAATAAGTTGAAGTACAAAAAAATTGGGCTATATAAAATTATGAAAAAAATCAATGACAATGCTTATGAGGTTAGTTTTCCATAGAATTTTGATATCTACCTAGTATTTAATGTTTCATATTTATATGAATTCCAGTGATAACATGATGAAAGTGATGAAGATGAAGAATTAAACAGGTAATAATAGGTTACAAAGAGGAATGAAAATATAGTGCAGATTTTGTATATGAAGACAGTGAACATAAGGCAAGATAATTATAATAGGTATTTGGTTTGGTGGGAAGGATTGAAAGAAGAAGATAACACTTGGATTATATAATGGGACATGAATAATATTGACAAAGAAAAATGGTAGTAGTATAATCATTGAAACTCGTAGGAGCTAAGTTGTTCTCAACTAGAGGAGAATGATGCTAAAAACATAGGTCAATCTTCTAAAGGCCATAACTTTTGACCCATAACTCCATTTGAGATCTTCCATGCACTAAAAGGACCATCTAAAATTATTTTTATGTCCTAATGCAACCTATCTACTTAGAGTTATTTTTAATATTTTTTAGAGGCCATATGTGATCATCTGATGGTTCAAAATTACTGTTTAATGATTTTTTTGAGAATTTTTTATTTGTAAAAATTATATATTTTTAGGAATAGACATAAAATTTAGTTAAATTTATTCCCATAGAATAATTATAGTGTTTATCATATTTTAAGATATTTTTAGAGCTACATGTGCTTGCATGCAAAACTTACTAAAAATAGTAGCTGCTAAAAATAGATGTTTTCATTTAGACTTTAGTTTTTGTTCAAATTATTGCATGTCAACTTTAATTATTAATTGAGGCTTATTTAATCATGTTTTGGGTTTGTAATTATTTGAATTCATTCAATACGAATCAATAAAATTTATTTTTTCATAAGTTTTAAATATTGATAACTTAATGTCTTGATAGTTTTCAGGTTCATTATTGACTGTCTGTAGAAATCAAGGGTAAGGAAAAGTTTTATATGTAAAAAGAGTGGTAGGATTTTTAAAGGAAAATGCAAATTTACATATTTTAAGTTGCAATATGCAAGATAATGTTAGAAGTCCATAACAGACATTTTTAGTAGAAAAACAACATTATTTTACAACTTTACATTTTGTAATTTGAAAAATGCATTTGGTGTTCCCAGGTATGTAGTATAACTTTTAAATTGAAATGTGAGTTTTTAAATTTTAATATGTATCTTGGACCAAGAAAATTTTATGTCAACATAAGCATGGAGATCGAGGTGGAGATTGGCTAGAAAAAATATAATATCACAACATAACTTTGGATTTTCAAATTATAATATGTAAATGAGTCTCCCAAGATTTCAGACGTATAAAGTGAATGAAGGTTCAAAATTTATGTTCGATTAAAAATGGGAGAGGAACATGTTATTATAAGGTTAAGTGGAAACCTGAAAGTGAAGAGGGAAACAAATGCCAATTGTTCTTCTACAATAATTCCATGAAACACCTAATGCATCTCAATATGCCAACAA
This sequence comes from Torreya grandis, assembly GCA_037957365.1. NCBI lineage: Eukaryota > Viridiplantae > Streptophyta > Pinopsida > Cupressales > Taxaceae > Torreya > Torreya grandis. Next base: position 920,865 of record JARHVA010006270.1, on the reverse strand, counting down.
ATGCCTAGAAGATATACTCAATATTCATGAAGGATACATGCTAGTTGAAGAGAAGAAAAGGATTTTTGACATTATCTAAAACTTTATTCGGATTCATTTTTACTCTATAATATACAAGCTCTTCTTCAAAGCGGTGTCAGGATAACAAATGTCCATGTTATATCATTGCATTTCCTTGAAAAGGGTAGATTGATTGTATTTCTGAGTTTTAAGAAAAAATGCTTATTTTTTGAGTTTTATAATGTTGTAACAACTACCATTCATCACATTTTTGAATATCCACACACCTCTAAGCTAGCTATAAATTCTAAATCTTAGCACAATATTATAGCAGGTTTTGATCAAAGCATCAATCAAATAATAAGTCCACATAATTTTCTATCAAATTTGGATTCTATTATTTCCATAGATCCTATTGTTTTTATTTTGCATATGCGATCATTTTTTTCTGATTTAAATGCATAGAGAGAATGAGTCAAAGTTATATACATGGTTGGATGATATTGAATAATGATAGGTTTTAGCATGGGTGAAATGATTTTTGAGGATCTCCATAGTAAAATGAAAGATCCTAAAAAAAGGACAAGATCATAATTAATGGTTCCATGGAAGATAAGATTGTAAATGCTAGTCATCTGGATCAAGGGACAATACTAGAGGAGGATGTGTTACAAATTTCTTAGGTCAAATACCTTTGAAAGTAACAATCTCAAGTAGTAGACATCTGTAATAGAGATGCAACAATACTTTAAAACTTTAGTTTTTATGTTTAAAAATTGCTATTATAACCCTGAAGTCCAATACCATGTAGCATGAGATAGAGAAAGGAGTAGGTGAGGGAAGTACAACAACACATTACAACATTTGAATTAAAAATTACAATATGCAAATCAAATCCTAAAGCACACAACATATGGAAAGGTAAAAGACAAAGTAGAACATTTTTGAAAAAATACAATGTCAAAATACTATTTTGAAGTTGAAAATTGTAAATGTGCAATAGACTTCTAAAATACCATTGAATGCAAATTTGTAGATGAAGCCCAAAATCTTGCCAAGATAAAATGGTGTAAAATTTTAGTTTGGTTCAAAAAACCCACCAAGGTAAAATGAAGGGGAAAAATTGATTCACGTAGTGGAAACCCTAAAAATCAAAAAAGGAATATGTGAAAAGGCATGGACAAAGTCAATGAAAATAAGGTAAAAACAAATAACACAGTGTCATTTCAGAATAAGGAAACATGGGTGAAAGATTTTCATCAAAGAAAATATATATGCAGAAAATGGAATGAAAAAATACCAAACGGGGAGATTTGCATCATAATCATGACTCCATCAAGTTATTATCATCTCCATGGGAAACTGCAGGATTGGCATATGTCTATTAAATAGCCAAATGGATAAAATGACCATCTAAAACTTCTATTCTTTGTTCTTCCCTCCATTCTTTCATTCTTTGTTCTTTATAGGGAAAGAATTGACTAGATATTGAGCCACCAGGTCATCCACAATCATCCATTTGGGAAAATGATTAGTTAAAAATAAGGTAAAATAGTTACATAAAAAGGCAAGAGTTTATTTTGTAGTCAAAGAGAATATTTTTTTTCAAGTCCAAATGCAACAAACTTCTATCCAATCATATAAAATTTCATTTTAAATCTCATCATGTCATAGACAACCACTTCCCAAAATGATTTTAGTGTCTTGTTTTTCGCTTTCTAGTGCTTTTTCTCTAGCTTTCGAAATCTTGGACTGGCATGGGTCGGATCATTGGCCTATTAAGCTGACAACCAGATTTATATCCGGACCCAAGAAACCACCATTTAAATTCTAGCTTATGTGGCTTCGAGATTCCTCTCTTCATGACCTCATGATCAGCTGGTGGAGGCAGGGAGGACCGGCATATGGTACGGCAATGTACTCCTTCGCTAAAAAACTCCAATTTGTGAAACGTAAGCTGCAGGACTGGAATAGAAACAACTTTGGGAATCTCTATGTAATGAAGAATAAGGTGTAAGAAAGGCTGAATTTTATCACCAGACAAATTTGGGATTATGGTTTGACAGAGGATTTGCATAAGGCTGAATTTCTGGCTTTGAATGACCTTTTAGAATGGGAACTTTGGGAAGAGATTTTTTGGAAGCAGAAGGCCCGTATTGACTAGCTTCAAGAGGGGGATAGGAACACATCATTCTTCCACAAATCAGTCCAGGAAAAGCGTAATACAAATTTTATACTTTCTCTTGTGACTTCGGTGGGTACTCGAGTCTCTTCCTCTCCAGAAATTTCTGAGGAGGCTGTTAGTTTCTACTCTGAACTCCTATCTGGCGCAACACTTCCTGCTATGTTAGAGAAAAATGAGATTTTGGAATGCATACCTTCTATCATAATGCCAGAAATGAATGATGCTTTATTGAGACTGATTGACAAGGAGGAAGTAGAGCGAGTGGTGTTTAGTATGAATAGACGAAAAGCTCCCGGTCCGGATGGGTTTCCAATTGAATTTTTCCAAGAATTCTAGAGCATTATCAGCCCAGACTTAGTGGAAGTTGTTCAGGAGTCCTTCCATAACAAAGAAATGTTCAGAGCACTTAATGCGACTTTATTGATGCTTATTCCAAAGGAGAAATAGGTTAATCAACTAGACCAGTTCAGGCCTATAGTGCTTTGCAATATGGTCTACAAGGTTATCACTAAGCTTATTGCTGAAAGGCTAAAAATCTGGCTCCCAAAGATCATTTCAGAGGAACAAGGAGGCTTCGTTGCTGGGAGGAAAATTCTAGATGGAGTGGTGATTGCTTCGGAAGCAATCCACTCGATGTTCAAGTCTCAAGAGAGGGCTATGTTCATAAAGCTAGATTTGGTGAAAGCTTATGACAAGGTTGAATGGAAATTTTTGAGGAAAATTTTGCTGGTGTTTGGCTTCGGGCAGGACTGGGTAAATTGGGTGTTTAGTTGTGTTACTACGCCCTCTTATTCAGTCCTCATTAATGGGACGCTATCCAGATTGTTTGGTGCGTCTAGAGGACTCCGCCAAGGGGATCCGATTTCGCCTTATTTGTTCATAATTCTAGCTGAGGGGTTGGGATGCTTTATTAAGAAGCGGGCTTCACAGAACATGATTCGGGGATGGCAATGGGGAACTGGAATGGATAAGCTAACTTACTTGGAATTTTTGGATGATACTATACTGGCTGGAAAAGCCCGGATTAAGGAGGCAAGAGCGTTTTGAAGTACTTTGGATTTCTATCTTACAGCTTCTGATCAGAAAATCAATGATCATAAGTCTTCCATCTTTTTATTTAATACTCCTGAGGCTATCCAAAGGAGGATTGTGGCTATCCTTAGATTTTAGGCTCAGACTCTCCCAGTCACCTATTTGGGGGTCCCTATTGTGTTTGGCAGGCAGCCCAAACTTTTTTGGCAAAATGTTCTGGATAGACTGAGGCAGAGGGTTAATCATTGGACTCATCATTGGCTCACAACTGCAGGAAGCGTGACTCTTTTACAATCCATGATTTAAGCACTGCCTATTTATAGAAGCATGGTTCAGGTTGCTCCGATGTATTTCCTTGAGGAGTTTGATACTCTGGCTCGGCAATTCCTGTGGAATGGCAATCTTAGGAACTCGAAATGGAGCCTTGTTAGCTGGAACATTATTTACAGACCCAAGAAGGAGGGTAGTCTTGGGCTGAGATCAGCTATTTTGTCTAGTCAAGCTCTTGCTGCTAAGCTATATTGGCGGTGGTGTACCAGCCAATCTCAGCTTTGGGCCCGTATTCTTGCATCCAAGTACTTCATTGGTGTTAACCCGACTGAGATTCCCAGAATGAAGATTGAGGGTAGAGGTTCCATGGTGTGGAACACCCTTAAGCTTGGAGCACAACTGGTGCAGCCAAACCTTTTTTGGATCTGTAACCGAGGTTCTGAAGCACTCTTTTGGGATGACTCTTGGAATGGAGCCCCCCACTCTGGTCCTCCCATCCTTAGCTCCATCTTTTGCGTGACTCCTTTATCAATGCTGGCTAGACTACTATGGATCACTATAAAGAAGCCTATAGGGTGGGGCCCTGTATTGCCTATAAATGGAAGGATCAACTGGAATGGCTGCAGGGAGGTACGGTTGAAACTAGATAGGAGCTCTCTCAAATTTTGGTAGGTAGAGCTTGTAGCGCCTTGATGGAGAATGATATCCTGGCCTGGAGGAGGGAAGCCAACGGGCAGTATTTTGTTTCTTCAGGATATCATGAACTCTTGAAGAATGAGGTTGGAGGAGTGGATTTTGTTTGGGGAAAGAAAATTTGGAACACTGCCTCATGGCTGAAATGCAATTTTTTCATTTGGACCCTCTTCTACAACAGGTGTTTGACATGGGATAATCTATGTAAAAGAGGCTATTAGGGTCCTTCAATTTTCTTTCTCTGTCATAGTAGTGAGGAGAATGGGGCAAACATGTTCTTCCAATGCTCCTTTGCAAAGAAATTATGGCACCTATGGTGGGACACCTGGGAAAGACCATGCTAGCATGTTTCCTCCTTAACAGAATTCTGGCAACGCCTGGGTCGACCTCCCTCTAAGGCATCTATATTGCAGACCGCTTGGTTCATTGGACCGGTCTTTATACTATGGAATATATGGGTTGAAAGAAATGAAAGGATCTTTTGGGAGACTTGTAGAGACAGAAGACAAATTTGGTTGAAAATTCTAAATGCTCTTCATGAAACGCTTGTGATAAAATGTGGTAAGGCGGTAGACTTAGACCCGGCTGTGTTGAATATCTTTAGGTAGCTATCCCCTGTTTTGGGTGCCGCAAACTCTCTCCCTCACATTCCACGGCCTGCGCCAAGGAATAAGCAACAGTTGCGGCCGACCAACCGCCTGGGATGGTGGACTCGGCCTGAGGAAGGTTTTATTAAAATAAATGTTGATGGATCCTCAAGAGGAAATCTGAGGCCTGCTGGGATTGGCAGAGTGGGCAGAGACAGCAGTGGTTTGACCCTATTTTTATTTTCCATCTATAAAGGACACTATACCAGTAATTTGATGGAGGCTCTTGTAATTCTGGAAGCAGTTCAGTGCTGCTGTAAAAAGACCTTCCTTAGTGTTATTTGTGAGTCTGATTCGCAGGTCATTATTAACCTATTGAATAGTGGTAACTTTGATAGCGTGGATTGGCAGTTGGCTTTGATTATTAAACAGATTCATCAGATGAGTGCTACTTTTGAGTTTATATCCTTTAAGCATATCCCTCAGGAATGGAATGGAGTTGCAGATGGTTTAGCCAAATGGGCCTCAAAGAATGGGCCGAATTGGTGTATTCAAGATTAGCAGATGATTCTAGATGATTTAACCTCTGTTCTGGTTCAGCTTCTTGAGCAGGACTTGGGCATGTAATTTCTCATTTTTGCTTGTTCTTTCAATAAATTTTTACCCCTTTTAGTTGCACTTCCCAAAATGATTTCCTAATAGAGCATGAACTTTCAGGTATGATCAAAGGCATCATGCAGATAGAGCATCTTGGAGGAATATTCTAAGTTAGAGATTTATATTAGTAAAGAGGATTTGTCCTCTTTACATGGGTTAGTTGGCTTTATTAATTTTGAATTTTTTTTGGGTGTGTTTTGTCTCTCTTAATAAGATGATTGACACTATACAGTCATTAGAAAACTCTAAGAGCATGTATATGTCTCCCCTAGTTTAGATCAAACTCACAAGATTTTCACCATTATTATGCATTCTAAACATTGATGTGTGTCAGTTTTATTTTCAAGTTAATGTAAACTACATGTGATTTCTATTATATCTTGTCAATAAAGTGCAATTGTAAATTCTTCATACATTGGTAATTGGGTATTTAGTTCTATTTATATTAATGGTAGTCATTCTTGGCATGAATTGAGGTTATAGTTTTCTTTCTACACTATGATTTGCGAGTGTTTTATTTGTATAATTTTAAGGACATCATGGACTTATGGATTTGATAGGAGAAAGTGATTGAATATTCACTTGTAGTGTATGCTTTTGGGTTTCAGAGGTCATTTGAATGCTTGCATTAGATTGACATCAATGAATGAAAACCATTATTGACAGTTTTCATAAGCTTGTTTGCTTAGTCTTGTACATTTTGAAATGAATGATAAAATCATTGTTAAAGGAGTTCCCTATGTTTGAAAGTAACCACCACTCTTTTATATACACCTAACTCATCCTACCAATAGTACCCCTACAAATAATACATGTTGTTGATTATTTTAAGTATTATTAGCTTACATATGCATGAATGTTGTATATTTGGAATGCAACTGTAATTGCTCTTTAAAGTATAACATTGTGATCTTCCATTTTGGCCTTAGATGTTAAATTTTTCTTTAAAAATGAAGATTGTAATCACCCTCTTATCTGTCTTTAGTAGCTTGTGTTTGATTAAGAAGCATTTGGCCAATCTGTGTGATAAGTCTTCCTTATTGGATTGTAAAAAGTTGGTTATGCTTTGGTTAAGTTTATTTGTGTGCTAATAATCCCCTAAAGATTGAATTTTAGTATCCCTCCTTGTGAACAAGCTACCCCATAGGTCCTCTAATATTTGCTCAAATAGAGCCAAAAGAAGCAAGGAACTAGCCATACATTCTATCGATGTCTTCTAGTCATTGTCTACATTCAATCCATCTAGATGTTAAACCCTTCCCCAGATATAATGGAATAATTCAGATTTATCATCTACGTTTTCCATATTCTCAATTATGTGGGGCTAAATGCAAGAGGTGTACAAGTAGGAACCAAAAAGGCCTTTGGTTACACCAAATCTATTGTTAAATATTTCTAATAATAAATTTTATTGGTTATTCCTTAAAATTAGCCCCTATTATTATTAACACTCCTACCATCTCATTGGATTTTCTAAAAATTTACTTGTGGCATGCACATGTTATCTCCAATCAAGGGTGGTAAATGTATGCATTAAATTTCAAGGAGGTGGATCAATTTTCTTTTATTGAATGGTGGATTTGAATCATTTGCTTTCTCCCTTGGGATGTGAGTTGTGAATCATGGTTGCTTAGGTTTACATCATGGATTGTGGAGTGGAATAAGCTCTTGCTACACTATTTTTGTATGGTAGTATCATTATGTAGGAGATGGTAATCGACAGAGGCATCTCAAGGGCTAGAATCAAGAATATATTCTAGGTGCCTTCTGAATAGAATTTTCAAGCAATCTCATCAATTTTAGGCAAGGATTATTTGGAGGAAGGACTCCACAGTCTAGTCAATTTAGGAGTGGTAGTATTGTTTACCATGAATCTTTTGGATCTTCTATTAGACTCTGAGGTAGTTTTAAACTTGGTTATGTATTGTGTCAAACCAAATCACTAGCATGATTTACTGGAGGAAATTGCTAAATTTGAGTTATGTCTCCTACCAAAATTCCTTTTACTGGCTCAGATGGGGTTGGTTTGGTCTTAGTCTTCTTTTTGAATGCTAGAGACAAGATTTATGGTTCTTGTGAGTTTGTTCAGGAGATCCATCAAAAGGTTTGTGCTTATGACTCAATGAAGGTCCATCTCCCATCTTTATTCCCCATGTCCCACCTCAAAATCCTTATCATGTAAATATTTCAGTGGAAGTAGATGAGACACAATAAGGAATGGGTCGATGCAGTCAAATTGGTAATGAAATTGGTGGCTCAGGTGGGGGGATTGTCGCTCCATATTGGTTGCAAAAAATTCCATGACAAGCCATCACAAAGGCCATGTAGGGCCATTCAGACAACAACAAAGCAAAAAAGTATTTGGGTGGTTGCATGTTCAAAATCAAGGACTGCAAGTGGATTGTGGAGGTTGAAAATTCTTCTATGGCTTTTAAGCACATGGAAATTATCATTGTGCATGATCTGGGAGATAAGGCAGCAACTAAGTAAGCAGATTGTGGTATATCTACTTATTTTTTTATAGTCTATCATATTGTTCTACTGGGTGGTTTCTTGGTTCTTTTGGGGTTTTCCCTCACTTTTTGTTTTCTGCTTTTTAGTTTTTAGGGTTTTTTCTACTTTCGCTTAACACACCACTTCATTTGGCCTTGCCTTTTTCTGTGTCTTTAGTCTCCATACTTTTTTGATTGGTTTTTATGTAAACTATTTATGACTGGAACTCTATTTAAACCCTGTATCAATCCAAAAAAAAGTAGTAAATTTTTTTATGGTAATAATCTAATTATAAAAATAAATATAATTTATATATGTACATATATATGTTTTTTCAAACCTCATTTTCTGTTGCATTGTTATTGATGTCAAATTTCACTGGAAATACATTGAAAAACATTAAAAAAAAAAAAAAATACATGGGTGAAATCTCATCAATGGTAGAAGGGAAGATATTGTCTTACCAACATGTTGAGGTCATAACAATTCACAATTTAATCAATTTTTTTATTTAATATTTTATTATTTTTATTTATTTAATTATTTTATTGTTCAACTCATAAATCAATTTATATATTAATAAAATTTGAATAATTATAAATAAATATTATACCATATCATACAGGACAATACTGTAAGTTAATTAAAATCAATATTATACCATATCATAGGAGACAAAAATTGTAAGTTGAACAATTCAAAACCGTTTTAAAATATTCTGAATTTCTTTACTACCTTATGAGAAAGTATGCTGTATGAATGATTACCTCAAATTGTATATGATTTTTTATATACGTAATAGTGTAGTCGTATAAATAAATATATTGTTCAAGAACCCTGATTTTTTCTTTCTTCAATAATCTTTTTTTTTTTCAATATACGATAGTGCATTCATATACATAAGTATGTTGACAGAAACCTAACCTCTTTTCCTGTTTCCCATTTCAACTAGAAGAAACTCTAGATCTGTTGGAAATGTTAGTTTTTTTTGGTCTGTTTCAATATTTATTTTTATTTTTTTAATATATAAATGGAGTATTAAATTATATAATATTTTAATTATCTATATATCTAACTGTTTTAAGTAATTATTTATGTTAATTCATGAATTCCAAACCTGAATAAGTTGTTTTATTTTTTAAGCGCATCAAATAAACTTAATTTCATTGCTGCAGAAATATTAAAAAAACTGGAATAATATTAAAAACAGTACAAGACAAGGCTTGTAGGTTGAACAGTTAAAAACGCTTTTAAAATTTTGTGAATTTCTTCACCTCACAGTGAATTGGGAATCATCGACATGGTGCTACGATTCATAATATTATTTTCAAACATATTAATTTAAAATTCCTGAATACTAAGTCAAAGTAAACAAGTTTGGTTTGACTCCAACAACGCGGATTATCCGCACCGCCTTGCATTGAAAATATTAAAATGCATCATATTTTCATTGCTTATGAATGGCAAGCTTTTAACATGGCGTCTTTAAGAATTCGGAAATCCCTGGTTATGTGCATATTTATTTTGTTCATGCTTTCTGCTGTTGTACTGCTACAAGTAGAAGCTAGATATACCCACGGCTAGAAGGGAGAGAAGATGCACTAGATGGAAGGTAACTGCTTCCCCTCTTCCCCTTTCCAATTTAAATGATCTGATTTATATTCTCGGTTGTTAACAGCGTTTAATTTTTGTAAACTTTGCTTTAAACTACACCTGCAGAAGCTGCAGAAGAACTGAGATTGTTGGATGGGATTATCAAAAGTGTTGCCCAGGGGTTTGATGAACTGTTCCACCAAATGGGAAAAGTTGTTGCGAAGAATAGCTTCATCAGTAGTTTTGATAATAGTAATTTAATGGAATAAAAGAAACTGTGATTTGGCCTGACTAAGGGTAACAACTTTTATGGAAGGTTAAAACCTTACTGCAATATTGAATGAAATAAGACAATTATAATCAAGGATTAGCAAATTTAGATTTGAGATATAAATATATTTATATTTAATCAAATGATATAAAAGCAATGTTTTTTGAATGTTCTCATTATACCTTGAAGAATGTATTCCATCATGTTTGTAGCCAAAGCCAAGATCTCCATTTTCAGCTTGATACCATGATATGTTGTATTTAGGGTTAAATCATTCAGAGACTATTCGTACAGCAACCGTAACTTCATGCATGGTCCAATGGTCTTCACTCCCATTAGGAAAACACATTGCTTAGCATGTAAAGTGCATGAATATATATACACATGGAATGCATGCATAATATGATGGATATTTTATCTATTATTTCACGGTGGCGTTTAACTATAGAAATTTTAGAATTTTAATATGATTTTCGTTAATTTTTAGAGGGCATTTGATATTACTAGGGCAATCCATATACAACTAACATCTCGTTTGATGTGTGATTGAAATGTATGATTTGGGCATGGAGGTGTGTTCGACATGCTTTTGGTCAAAATATCCCTTCTATTTATTGGTAACAAATAATTTCACTTTTCCTTTGTATGACTTCGGTCGATCTTTTGTATCTTGCGTGGCATGTTGAGTAGAATTATACATTCTCTTAGTTTATGTATGTTAATTTTTAAGTTCTTTTTGGGGTTTTTGTTTTGTTTTGTTTGATTGATTTTTTAGCGTATTTTTTCTAAAAGAAAAATTTACATCTTTTTTATAATTATTTGTTGAGTGGAATTATAAACAATAGTTTTGTAAATCATTTTTTTTTGAAGATATTATATATATTTTGATATATTGAAATATAAGGATCTCTTGTTAATATATTCTTTTGACTCTTATGTATTAATTATTTGATCAAATTCTTAACGTACAGTATTTAAATTTGATCTCTACTTGTTGAATTGTGCCTTCAATATTTGACGTGTCCATCAAAGGTATACAATAATGGTGGAAGAGTTATGCATTGAATAATCTTTGTAAACTAATGTACTAAGGAAGGTTGAGTTTTAAATCATGATCTCTTACTTTTTATATGATAATAAAGTGTAGGTATTTAAGTGGAGTGAGCATATATGAAGCTCTAGCAAATTTTTCCTTTTGTAAATGAAGTCTTAGTTGATCACCAATATGAAATATTTGTAGAGTTGATTGTTTATGATGGTGTTGCTTATATTTAGCATTAGAAATTTGTAGAATGGTTTGCACTTGCTGAATGAGTTAAAAATGTTTAATCACCTCAACATATTTTTAAGCTTACTTTGAGTTGAAGAAATTGATGTTGTTGATGATGGTATATGATATAATGAATGTAAACAATAATTTCTCTCTAGAGAATGCTTTTAAATCACACATTTCATTCAATAGAGGTAGAGGAAGAGGAAGGTCAAGCTTAAGATGTAGAGGCATAAATAATAATCAAAGACTAATAATCAAAGAGATGGAAGGAGTAGTCTAGATCAAGGTTAAAGGACAAATCAAAACTTCAATACTCACAGTTCTAGAGGGCACAATTAATTTATAGAGCAATCTCAGAGGTATAATAAATTTAATGTTCATTATTATTACTGCAAGAAATATAGTCCTTATGCATATGAGCATATAAAGAAGAAAGGAATTATCAATTAAAAAATTACAAACATTTGATATGTATTTGAAAGTAATTCTAGCTCTTCATTCAATACATGTCACATTGGTCAAGTGAGCTCTAATGATATTTAATTTTTAGATAGTGGATGCAATAATCATATCACAGTATACGTAGAGTTATTTTAAATCTTAGATGGTTTAGTGAAATTAGAAATCAAGCTAGCTAATGATAATAAAGTATCAGTGATGGATAAATGTATGACTAACATTTTTATAAAATATGGCAAAATAAAATATATTCTAGATGTTTATTTTATACAAGGATTGAAATGTAATATCATGAGTTTTGGATAAATTTTACAAAAGAGATACAAATTATCATTTAAAGATAATGTGTATATTATACTAGACATATGTCCAAGTGATAGGTTGATTGCAAAGGATGAGATGACCAAAAACTAAATGTCACCACTTTGAATCAAGAGTGAAATGTCAACCCAAGAAGAGCTTGAAGAAAATTACTTATATAAGACACGGTTATGGCATCTAAATTATGAACATTTTCATTTGAGAGCTATATTTTAGAAAAACAACATATTTAAAGTTTTATAACATGAGTGTCTTATAGAGCAAAGGGAACATTAGATATTATTTAGACATATATGTGCACATATGTAGATTGTAGCATTAGGAAGAATATTATTTAACATTCAATGATGATTTAAGAAATAAAACTTGGATATATTTTCTCATGCAAATGTTTGAAGCCTTTGAAAAAATCAAGGACTTCAAAGCAATGGTTAAAAAATATAGTGGCATATACATCAAGGTACTCATGTCAAATAGAGGTGGTGAATATAATTCAAATGAATTTATAAATTTATGTAGATATCATATAATTAAGAAGTATTTTACTATGATATACGTAATACACTTCATACTAGAATGGTATTACATAGAGGAAAAAAAAGAATAATTATGGATATGGATAGGAACATATTGAAGGCCAAACACTTGTCTAATAAATATTGTGGAGAAGTAGTAACATATACTGTATATATTATAAAATGATGTCTTAAAAATACTGGTAATGATAAAATTTTATAGGAAGCATGAAGTGTCATGAAGCACAGTTATCTCACTTAAGTGTTTTTAGATGTGTGACATATGCACATGTACCAAAATAAATAAGAAAAAAATTAGATAATAGAGGTGAAAATATAACTTTATTAGTTATAGTTAGCAGTCAAAAGATTATAAGTTATACAGTCTCATTACCAAAAATGTATATATTGGTAGAGATGTTGAATTCAAGGAAGAGTAAGGCTCAGATGAATGTAGTGACAAATGAATTACATTTCTTATATCTCAAATATAAGAAGAATCTATAGAATAAGGCGTGCAATTTACAAGTTAAATCATCAATTCATGTAGGCCATCCTACTTCCATTTTACAAGGATATAATGAATTAGATCTTATAGTTACCTCACCAAGATCAAGGTATAGATGTAAGAAAATAATAATTTTGAAAGAGAAAGGGTCATTCATATGAGAATTTTGATTTATATTCAAATTTTTCTTTAGTATCTCATGATCCTATATATTTTGAAGAAGTAACTAAGTAAGGTCATTGGATCAAGGATATGGATGAAGAGGTGGATGTGGTTGAAGGAAATGAGATATGTAACTAAAATATCTATTCAAAGTTAAATATAACATAGGAGTCAAATGGGTCTATAACACCAATTGCAGTGAAAATGAGAATTTGACAAGTACAAATCAAGGTTAGTATCAAAATATTTTTCATAAAAATATGAAAATTATTATAATAAGACATTTACGCCAGTGGCAAGGCTTGATATAGTTAGGATTGTTTTATCCATTACATCACAAAGTAATTGAAAATTTTACCAAGTAGATGTTAAATCAACATTTCTAAATATTTTTTAAGAGGAAGAAGTGTATGTGGAATCACCACTAGGTTATGAAGTGTATAGACAAGAAGACAAGGTATATAGATTGATTAAAGTTATTTATGGACTCAAATAAAAAATAAGAGCTTGGTATAGTCAGATTGACTCATACTCGATAAGCAATGGATTTAGCAAAAGCATTAGTGAGCCTACATTATATGTAAAGATCAACAAACAATGTTAGATTTTTATTTTATGTTTATATGGTGATGACTTAATATTTACTAAAAATTTGTTTATATACATTTATAAGTTAGTTATAAGTAAATAATTTAAAATAACAGATTTATAATTAATAAGATATTTTGTCTATTGAAATTATTTGATCAGATAATGGTATTTTTTTTATAAAAGTATGACAAGGATGTGTTGAGGCAATTAAATATGATTCATTTGAATCCAACACAAACTCCAATTGCAACAAAAATAAAACTGTCTAAAGAATATAAGAGATCCAATGTCGATCCAACTATCTTTAAAAAACTCATTGGAAGTTTTATGTACTTCCCACTACAAAGCCATATATTACGTAGGGATTTAGTTTAATTTAAATATTTATAGAGTCACCAAAAGAATCAAACTAAAAATTTACAAAGAAAATTTTGAGATATGTAATAGGAATAATGAGTCATGAAATAATATATTCCACAATTAATAATTTTGATTTGACTGAATATACTGATAGGGATTTTGAAAGTAGCACTTGTGGTGAGAAGAGTACTTACAAATATGTTTTTCATTTTGGAATAGTTTTTATTTCATGGTCATAAAATAAGAAATCTATATAGATAATTTCACTATCTAAAGCAAAGTATGTAGCAACAACATTAGTAGCATGTCAAGCAATTAGAATGCAAAAAATGTTGACAAATATATTGCATAAACAAGAGAATCCTACACCAGTATTTTATTATAACAAATAAACAATTGCATTGTCAAATAATCATGTTTTTCATAAGATAAGTAAGCATATTGACACTCAATATTATTTCATAAAAAAACTAGTTAACAATGAAGAACTCCATTTGGAGTTTTACATATATGAAGGTCAATTGGCAGATATATTCACAAAGGTGTTGGCTATATATAATTTTAAACACCTAAGACATAATTTTAGTATTGTGAATAATGAAGAAACTACTAGTATAAATTAAGGGGACTGTTAGAATAAACAATTAATTTATTTCATGTTTGACTTTGTTTATTAAAAATAAAAATTAGTATAAAAGTGATAGTTAGTGAATAAAATTATTAGTTTTATACAACATATTTTTATTAATAGATGATTTGCTCTAAAATTAATTTGTTTTGGAAGAAAATGTTTGTCAAGTCCTATATATATTGAGGCAATCATAATGTTTTTATATGAAAAAAAAAATAGAATATAAAACTTTTTTTTTTCTTTTAAAAATAAGTCTATCAGTGATTTAAAATTGTTCTAACAATAAATTGACTCCATTTCTTCATTTTTATGGATATTCAATAATTTATCTATTTTTTTTAAATTACATCAATAAATAAATAAATAAAAGATTTTATTTATCCAAATTCTATTTACAAGCTTAATCAAATCTCTATTTTCAAATGTCAAAACAATATTTCTTAATTTTACTTAAATAAATTGAAAATTGTCATGAAGTTAATATTCAAAATTTACTAACTCTTCATACAAAAAAATATTTGTAAAATCAAAAATAATAAACATGATAATTTGATAATAGAGTTCACCTAATAGGACTACATCTCTAGGTTCGATAAGACATGAACTAATATAAATGATATAAAAAAAACACAATTATTACATCAATTCTATAGATACCACTTCTTCCAATGTGTTATAACTTTTTAACTCTACAAGATGATGGGATTATAAAACAATATTCATTGTATCAATCTCATTCTTAATAATCTTCTTAACTTCTCCTTTAATTCTCTAACAAAGGAGAGCTTTGTAAATTCAAATGAGAAAACATGCAATGTTTTACAATCACTTGGAATGAATTCTCTAAATTATTTCTTGGGATTGTATAGTGTTCCCAAACAGAACTATGCACATTATATTTATCCAAAAGATTAAAATTAAAAAATCTTAGGGATGTGTATTATATCTTGAAATTTTTTATTAAAATAGTGTACATACTTAGTAATCACAGTCAATGCCATGTGTCAATCCCTAATTGGGACACTTATCAAAATTTCACTAGTCCATTATTTTCCACATGTTAGGCTAAATTTTGTACGACATGTCAAAATTTTATCAGTCCACTTGGCATGATGCAATTTGTCTACATTATGTTGACTCAATTTTATGTCATCTCTATAGGTATAAACTTTTTTGGTCATAAACTATACATACATAGCCCGTTTTATAGCATTTAAACTACATTGGAAAAATATCAATGAGATTTTAATTATGTAAATAGTTTCAAGAATATTTAGGACCATTTGATTTGGTCTCCAATGGAGATCCTCTTAGATCACACCTCCCCACTAAGACACTTTTAGTCCACCAAAAGTATTTATTTTAAGAAAATCATAGAAGGTATAACCTCATTCACTCAAATTTATTTTATTTGATCCATTCTTATTGATGACATAAAATAATCTCTCATGTTTACCCATATTTTCTTCTCTCCCATTGAGACTATCCATAAATGACCTCTATAAACTAGCTATGATGAGAGTTACTAACTCCTTATCTTTACCAAATGACCTACATCAAAGTTTCTTGATTCTTCTAGTAGATTCTCTTACTACATAAGGTTAAGGTGATGTAAATCTCTCCTATTTATATAATATAAAACAAAAGTTTTAAAATTACATTTCATAATAAATGATGTTATAACAATTAATCACTTGTATAATTTTTACCTTCTTGGGGTCTCAAGTGAACCATACATTTTTGAATGAAACTACTATAATCTAAGTAACTACAAACATTGCCCTTAATTATGGGGTCTTATACAAATGTTTCCTAAAATGTTTTCTTATAAACATGCATCCAAATTAATTACACATGCTTAAATCAAAATAAATTGGAAAAACATTTATAGAAGTGTATCGTTACCTATCTTGTTCAATACTAGGAAAAGGTAAGCAAACTAGATGCTAATATAGTCTACATGATACAACGTTCTTAAAATGGGCTGATAATTATGCCTTTCACTTGAAATGGCTTCTCCTTGTTATCCTTCAAGTAGTGATATACCTCCCTAACATTTATTACTTCCTTCATAATTTCCATAAGGAATCCAAAAATTGAATTAGAGGTGCATATTAAGTATGTTAATCAATGTGTAGCTTTATTAAATATAACCTATCCATGAAACAAAAAAGTATCTTTCCAACCCATTTTGATGGATGTTCCTTCTTGAGTTATTTGGTGGATTGTTGGTCTTCTTGGATTATTTGTATTTCAGCAACACTTTCACCTTATTCCTTCTACATTGAAGAGGTTTAGAAAACTTCCCTATCATGTTTTAGATGAAGCTATGGATGAAAATTACATCACTTGTCAACATGATGACCACTCATATTACAACGAGTGAAATAATTCATGTCCATTTTATTGGATGGTTGGTTCTTCTCCATACTATATTTTGGAGAATGACCTTTACAGCTTGTTTCTTTTTTTATGAAGGATATGATCTACCTTTATAATGACTTTTTCTACTAACATGTGGTCACACAATGGTTAATCAATCCAAAAAAATTACATGGATATGAAAAGGAAATTGTGTAAATTAGAGGATGATTCTTTACATAATCAAAATATACATTATAATATTTAAATTTTCCATAGCTTGTAGAGCTATCCTTTGAGCAAGTTTCATAAGGATAAAATATGTTATTTCCCTCTTTATAATTTTCATTTCTCTATTGATATGTATTGAAATCACTTTTTGGAAATGTCTTAGGAATTTTTTTTGAAGCTTATCTTGCTTCAATTACTTTAGAGCATTATCCAACTTCTCCTTTGTCACTAGTATATCGCAAACCTGCATATCAAGGTTTTCCTCAACCTGTATGGTATTAGTCATCCCTTAACCTTTTATCCCAAGAATTTTTCAATTCAACCCCATTTTGGTGAGTAGATTGGATCTAATACCCTAAGTATATTTCCCAAATTCACCATAAAAAACATCTATATTTTTCTAAAAACAAAAATAATATGGTGTAGTACTTAATGTAGTAGGATATGTTCTCATTTGACTAATACTATACATGGAAAAGTGAGTTTTATTACTATTAGATTTGTAAATTATAACATCTTCGTCAATATTAGAATGAATTTCAATATAAGGAACATTAAGAGATTCCTTAACTATATTATCCTCAAGTAGATTAGCTAACCCATAGGAATCTGATAAGTCATTAATAGATTCTTCAAATAATCTGATGGTATATCCCATACCAAAATGGATCACATAGGTGTGATATTTGATCATCTTGATTCCATCTCCTAGTGTAGTGTGAATTTCATGTCAAGATGATAAGTATAAGCCTCCCAAGATTATTAAGTATAGATCCATTAGGACTATGTTGAAAGTGACTCTATTTGAGAAAGATCTTCCTATATTAAATCCTAGGATATAGTATTATGTTACTATTCTGAAAGCTATGATATCAACTATCCAAAATATTTTTACATGATCCAATGGAATAGTGGTAAGTCTCGAGTATTGTACCATGTCTGTTGTGACATAATATCTCTAATGTTCTAGTCAAGAATAAGTCATATGGTCAATGAATCAGAGATAGCTGGAATACTTTATGTCTAACTATACTTTGAGTCTAATATAACATCTATTGATTCCATTGGTAATAGTAGTCATACTACTAGTTTAGACAGTTGATTGTGTCTAGAAATGATTGGTGTCTTTATGTGCTCCTCAACTCTTTGCCTAAATTTATGAGGTTATTGATTTGAATGAATAAACCAAAATTATTCGATAGTATACCTGTCTCTATAACAATGTCCATAAACATGCATAGTTTATGAGTCTTTCAGGTTCCTTCAAGTCCTTTTATTTTATTGATGTTCTTCTTGTAACTCTTGACATAGAGCATCTATGGTTCTTCTCAACTCAGCAATCTGTCACTATTGTTCATGATGATATGATGTCATCAATTGAGTAATGGTGTTTTCCATCATGTTATGTATCATTTAAATCTACATCATGTAATATCAATCCATCACCATCTATAAATTACATAGATTGAAAAATACTAAAATAGAGCAGAAAATAAGTATTCAAATTCCTTGGATAAACTGCTGTAACACCAAACATGATCTAAAATGGGCTAAGAACAAATTGACTTAGTTTACCCATTTTCAAGGACAATAAATAATTTCTTATTTGTTTTTTAATTTTTAATTTAACTTGAAAACCAACATGAATAAATAAATATCATATTTTATTGATCAAATTCTATTTGAAATGGTCTTTATGTAAATTTAATCAAATCCTCATTTTTTGAATGTTTTAACAATATTTATCAATTTTACATAATTAACTTGAAAATTGGCATAAAATTCATATCCGTCATTTAATAAATATTAACACATAAAACATGTATTTTTAAAATGAATTATAAAAAACACAATAATTTGATAGTGAAGTTCACCCAATAGGGATACATCTCCAGGTTCGACAAGATATGAACTCATATATAGTGATGCAAAAATAACAATATAATTCTTACATAAATTGTACGTATATGACATCTTCCTATGTGTTATAACTCTTTGAATGTATAGGATGATGGGATTATAAGAAAATATTCTATGTATCAAACTTATTCTCAATACTATTCCTCACTTATTCTCCTTTAAATCTCTAACAAAGGAGAGCTTATAAAATTGAATGAGAAAACATGCAATGATTTGCAATGATTTGGAATGAATTCTCAAAATGGGTTCTTCAGTTTATATACTTTTCCCAAACCCAAAAATTAAGGACATTATATTTATCCATAAGATTAAAATACCAAAATATAATGGATGTGTATTATCTCTTTCTATTTCTCTATTGAAGTGGCATTGCATACTTAGTAATAGATAAAATTAGCTTATGATGGTCAATGGTTTGAATAACCCCTCATGTTTAGATTTTTGGATAAGCCTCCTATGAATTTATATGGTAAATATCTCACATTTTTGGGGATAAGAGATAAACATGGGTTTAAAAGCCATTTCTCAAGCCTTATGAAATGGTCAAGAAAGACCACCTAGCCTTGGAATTTACACTTGGTAGAAGATGGTTATCTTGGGTAGTCCATGTGATGGTTGAGGTGTAGGTACCATGTGTCAAGACCAATCAACTCCATGAATCAAGGATTGATTGGGCCACTTGTCAAATTATCAATGGTTCATTCTTTATCATATGTTAAGAGACCATCAATCCATGTGTCAGGGTTGATTCTCTGCTAGGTGTCAACATTTGATTAGTCTACTGGGTAGGGTTTAATTTGTGCATGTCATGTTGAATTAGAATTGTGCCATATCTGTAGGTACATATTTTATAAGGTAGAACTTATATCTACATATTTCATTTAACCCCACTCAAAATGTATTATAAAGCTATCAATGACATCTTCATTATACAATCATTTTTGGGAAAATTTTGTATAATTTAATTTGGTCTCTAGTGGAGATCTTCCCTTATCAATAAAAAATTAACATCTTGAACTATAGATTAAGGTAGTGGCACTTATAATATTAAAGATTCATATGCTTTTGAAGCTATAACTTAAGGTTCCATTAGTGTTGTGTAATAGGAGAAAGAGCCCCAAAGAAAAATACAACTACATAGATTTTACTTCTTATTAATATGTACAATTCACAAGGAATATTAGTTATCAAATAAGCATAAGAAAATGGAATGCACTAATCATTTTTGATGTTTTCACCATTACTAAAGGAGAGGAAGAGGAGATATAAATCTGCAAAAACATGTGTGTTGAAACCCATTTTTAAACTTGAGTAGAGTAAGATGAAAAGACAACTAAAAATATATGGAATTGATTAGATGGATGGTGGTAGTTAGTAGGTACACTGAGGGATTGTATGAAATTTATCTTTACACTCTACTTAAATGATGAATAAATAAATATTTTATGGATAAAAATGCATGACTAAATTGGCATCCATGTTTGAAAACTGAGTCCCTCAATGGGGGATTCTACTTATGTTTGGGTGGTCCATATTTTTTAACAAGTTATGCATAGATTATAGGTATTTTTTAAAATCACAAATAGCTTAAGGAGGAGGATTTTTACATATTAAATTCTATGAAAGTTATTGATTTTGGGCTCAAGCTTGGTATTCCAAATTTTATTGAGTTAGGAAGCTACATTTTCTAGATAAATTTAGACTATATATTTAATTCAACTTATTCAAAAATAAATAAAATATACTCATTATCTCTTAGATGAGGGTAGGATAATAATTTTTAAAGGCGGTATTGCAATTCCACTACCAATCCTTCTACTACGGAAGTGGAGGTTGTAGACCCATCTTATGAAGAATGAAATTTGGCATCAAATTATTAATATGTATAATATATGGTAAATTTGAATTAAGATAATTATATTCAACATTAAGATAGTGTCACGAGATTAAATCATGAGAGGATACCAACCCCCAAATAGTCCAAATTCTTTTTCTAAAAAGTTAAAAAAAACTTTTACACTTTGCATTTCTAGAAAATGGAAAGTGGAATAAGTTAGGACAATGGAAACCTATAGATTATGGTAATTAAAAAAAATATTAGTGAAAAATCATACATTGTCCCACTTTATAAAAGGTTTCACTGCTTCAGAAGCTTTCTAGAGAACCTTAGCTATAAAAAAGATCCTTCTATCTTGATAGAGACATACATAATCAAAAGTGTGTGTCATACAATGTTTTTACAACAATTATTTATATAAGGAGCCCCTATAATAATCTAATGCCTTAAGAGAATTTTCCAAGCCTCATTTATCTAAATTGACCTTAAAACCCTCTGAGCATAGAGAGTCATTTTTGTCTTGAAATATCAATAATGTCCATTTTTCCTTTTTTCACAAAGAAGGTAACAAATGTCCCAAGCTACTTTGTTGAATACTTTCATTTACATAGCATTTTCTTGAAAAGAAATTATAAGAAATTTTGCTAATTTGTCATACAAGGACATTATAAAATCCAAACATGAAAAATAGTAGACATGAGCGGGTAATTGAATATTAGCATAGATATTAAAATTTTGTGTAAGAGAGAGAGGAATAATAATCTAGTAAGTGATTTTTCCCACTATCAATTATCTAAAGTCAGAGCACATGGGGGAACTATTGAAACCAAATAGAATAATATAAAATTTTTAATGTTTCCCTATTCGGATCAATTGCCATTAATAATGGTCAAGTCACTTAAGCAAGGAAATCATGTTTTTTCTGTATCACTATGTTTTATACTATTATAGGCTTGATGTAGAAACTTTTAAATAAATTTTAGTTCAGAGAAGCACATATTTGAAAGAGGCTTCTTGAACATCAAACATGAGGAAAGAGTCATCTAGAAATGCCCATTGATGATCTAAGAAGATTGATCAAGAAGATGAATTCCCCTGATATGCCCATGTTCCACTATGTTAGTAAGTATACAAACCAACGTTTCAACAACTAAGATATATAATGTTTTGGCAAGAGGGAAGCCTTTTCTGATGAAGCAAAAAATCCAAAAACTATGCAGCTTGTGACGTTTTATGGAGAGAACAACTAAAGCCTCTAAAAAACAAAGTTTGAACTGATGAAATAAGTTATGAGAACCCAAAGCTTTAATCATGGCCAAGATGAAGGACCATTCAATCTATCATAAGCTTTTTCAAAATTGAACATGTGAAATATGTCCCTCTATATAGAGACACAAATGCACTCCATTCCTTCCTAAATTACTATGATATTATCCAAGATGTATCTACTTAAATAACAAACTTTTTTTTCTCTAGCCTAGAGATTATAAGAAGGATGTGGTAAAGGTAGGGCAATAAAGCTTTAGTGATGATCTTGTAAGAAGCATCCAACAAGATGAATGTGTGCCATTAGGTAATAAGCTCAGAGTCCCTCGATTATGAATAAATTCAATATTGCCTTTTCTAATGCTGGTGCTTAAAGATTTATTAAGCATGGGTTTTCTTTAAACTTGAAACAATTTATCAGTTGGAAATTTCCAAGTTTGTTTATAGAATTCACATGGAAAGCCATCCACTGATCGTGCTTTATCATTAGCCATTCATTGCACAACAACAAATAGATCATCAAGAGAGATACAAAAATTGCATATTTTTTGAGCAAAAAGATTGAACTTTAAAGGAACCACATCTAAACACTAATGTAATGCATGTGCTCTCTCTGTCATATTCTTTTGGGCTTATAACATAGATTTATAGTGTTAAAGTAATGTTGAAGAGAACTTTGGCAGGTTGGTGAGTTGAATATGAATTATTTTGATGGATTTAATTTTGTCATTGGCTTGTTTGGCCATTAGGGACTTGAAGAATTCTTTAGAGACGTGAAAACAAATCTTAAGCTAGTGCAATCAAACCCTAATTTGAGTGCCTTTGGCAGCATGGATTTGTGTCACTTTAACCTTAATATTTAGTGAGGTAGCAATGGCTTGTAAATTTGCCTTCATCTCGCTTTCAAAGTCACGAAATCTAGTTACCATATTCATAAAAGATAGCAATAATGAGGTTGAAAAGAAATATTCATTACCACCAAAACCTTATAAATTACATCTACTCATAACTCAAAAATAGACACACATATATATAAACATGTGCATACTCATTTTTATACACTTATCATAGTCATGTGATTCATGCACATAGTCTAATCTCTCCCAAGACATCTATAAAACACACATAATTTAAAAAAATGAAAGTATGAAAAATATATTTTAAAACAAACCGAAATACCTATTGAATTAAAAAAAATGAAATGCAGAAATACTTTAATAATCTGACATTTAGAATTTTAAACAAATTAAAAAAACAAGTAATAATTCAACTCAAAAAAATTTAGAAACATTTAACCTATAAATATAAGAACTACTCACAGGATTTTATCTGAAAGTAAGCCATTGCATTTTCGCAGTTTCTTCTTAATTGCTTCTTTTCCATTTGTAAGACACAGGATTCATTTGTAATAGACCTTCCGAGCCTTGTGGCCAATACGTTAAGTTCACGAGTGATCAAGTATAATTTATTTTAAAAAATAACATTGCAACTTACCGATTTCAGGAAAATGGCTTCTAAGGTTTTACCCCGATCAATTACACAAATATTATAATATTAAATCTGATCAATCCACCTTATAAACATGCGCTCAAATTTTGACTGTAAGAGATCGCCGATGGACAGGCGGGCAAGTAAATTAAACCGGTTGACTGTTGCCATTAATAAAGTAAATTAATAGAGTTTTGATTGGATTTATGTATTTGCCCACGGTCTTCAATCATAGTGCTTTTATTTATGTATTTAAATCTGTCATCATTGACCCAAAACAAATATAAAAATAAAATATGCTATTTCAAGGGTGTCCATTGACGGAATGGATCCAAACAGAGATGCCAATGTATGACCAGGCCAAAAATAAAATATAACATTACATTCAAAGAATGCAAAGAAAATTGAGCCAAACTGAGTCTGTAGAGGTGTTGAATTTTATATGGAAGATAATGAACTTCAAGGTCGCATTCCCCCTGAATTCGGAAAACGGTCTAGCTTGGGTTCTTCTCTTTTATTTGAGAATCCCTGTCTCACAAGTCCTATTCCCAAATCAATCTGAAATATTAGAGTCTTAGAGGGTTGGGACTTTATGTTGGCTCTATTCTCTCGCTTTACAATTATATATTTATGGGACAATCGGCTGAGGGGCACCATCCGAACGACAATTGCCCATTGATATCGTAGATCAGTTAAAATTAAATTAAAAGAATCCTTTGCAATGATAGCAAATTTATCAAATCGAACATAAATATTGTTACAAATATTGAGATTAAAATATACTATTATGAAATGTAGTGGAAGTCCTATTTATTACAAATATGTTTAAAGTTTTTTTTTCCCTTCCTTCTTCATTGATTGAAAAAATAATTCAAAAATATATAATTATTTATAACTAATTGAAAATTAAAAAAAAATTCTAAAATATAATATATATGACAAAAATAATTTTTCAAGAAAAATCATTACAATAGCTGCCTGCTCACATTCCCACAGCTCCTATTCCCACATCAATCTCAAATATTTATGGGACAATATAGCAGCAGCCATCCAGCGACAATATGGCTCTATTCTCTCACCTTACAGTTATATATTTATGGGACAATCGGCTGAGGGGCACCATTCAGCGACAATTGCCCATTGATATTGTAGATCAGTTAAAATTAAATTAACAGAATCCTTTGCAATTATAGCAAATTTATCAAATCAAACATAAATATTGTGACAAATATTGATATTAAAATATACTATTATGAAATGTAGTGGAGGTCCTATTTATTACAAATAGGTTTAAATTTTTTATTTTTCTAATTCTTTATTGATTGAATAAATAATTCAAAAATATATAATTATTAAAAAATTAAAAAGGAATTCCAAAATATAGCATATATGACAAAAATAATGTTTCAAGAAGAAAAATGATTTCAATAGGTGCCTGGTTATCACGTAGTAATAAAAAGTACGACGTTAACAAATTAAAATTTACACAGTTAAAAGTTGACACTTTATTGTAGAGAGGCCTCAATCCATTTTCCAGTGACTATTTCTGCCTTGCACAACAAAACGATATGCCATTCTTTGCACAGCAACTATTTTGACAGCATGCTTTGTATTCTGTGTTAGAAAACAATAACATATAAGAAACACAGAAAATAGAACACACAGATTCAGATTGCTACAACAATCAGGGAACAAGATTTTTCTCAATCTTCTTGATCTTGTTTTTTATCTTGCTCAAATTACAATATGCCCTTAGGGTCTTTAAATAGATTTGAAAACTAACATTAATTAGAAAAACAAACCAAAGCTAACTCAAGACTAAAATTAGTCTTTACCTGCAAACTAACTCTCTAACTAACTGTTTGCTTCCATGAGGAGTGGAGAAATTAACTCCAATACACTTGAGTTTCTAACACTCCCCCTTAATTTGCATATAAAGAAAAAAATAGAATGTAGTTTTGTTTTTTTGGGGGAACTCTTTATCCAATTACACAACACAAATCATTCAGTTGCAGCTTCAAAAGGCTATCGATCTTTTAATCTATCAGTGCCAGCGCTTTCACCGACAGGTACAGATGTTAATTTCTGATGTTTGTTATCTGTTATCGTTTCATATTGTAGCCAACGTTTGGATTTCTTTAACTGTGCAGCAAAACATGTTCGCCGCCGACGGAGATGCCCTTCGCCATCCGCCTGTCCTCCCCCGCCGCCACCACCGGAACTCAAAGCATGCTGTCGAAATAAATAACATTACCATGTCGATTTTTGTCTTATTAATTGTTAGCATGTCTTACCTTGTCTATCTCTTTATCAGTTTACGTTTGTTTAATTTTGCAGTTTATAAGCGACCATTCTATCCTTTTAAACCATGATATTTTAACTTCTACCTCCCTCTCCATCACATTAAACTGCACTATCTTCGTATTCTTATGTTCATCGTCTACATGTAATTTTGTAGATTATTTATCCTGTATCATCTTAGCATTTTGAGTTCATATGAAAAGTCTTCAGTAGTAGAGGTAAGCTACATAATAATTGTTTTCCTGCTATTACCTTGTTCCTTTCTTACGTGTCATTGTTTGAAGCGATGTAATCCTTTGTCCATATACTCCATAATTTCCGTAATGCTCATGTCGTTTTATTTGTTCTGGTCTTTTTTTTGTGTTTCTGCGACTCGTGGCCGGTTCTACCCTTCGCAGTGTGTATCAAGAATGATTTCTTCAGAATCTGAGGTCGAAAATCTTGAGAAATATTTTGTTGTTGTATTGTAATTTACATGCCCTGTGTATACAATTTACAAATTTCAGACGTTATTCCAAAGCATATCAATCGAAGTGTTTACTGTTTTAGGCTTTGAATTTTTCTCTTTTTAGAGTTCATAAACAGATCAAGCCATTAGGGCATAAATTATATGATAAATTTGTCTGATTGCTTCATGTCAGCTTCATTACTTTTGAAGAGACACATGATGGACCACAACGACTTTGGGAGGATCTCATCACAAATAGAATTATTGGATACTGTAGGAAAGGATTACATTTTTGGTCTTACGGAGACATAAATGGACTTCACATGTTGTTTAATTTTTTTGTAAGTGCAAGTTCTACATCAGTTTCAATGATGTAAAACTGAATGAAGTAATTGATTTAATAATCAATTAATTTATTTTGAGAATAATAAAATCTTAGAAAGGTTGGAAGTAAGTTTAGTTTATATTTCATGTAAGTTATTTTATTTTTATTATTTAAATAAATTTAGAATGATTTATTTATTTATTTATATAAATACCATGTTCACATACAATTTGGCTTCGCGAATCCTTAATTACAATGAAGAGATTTGTGATAGTAGTTTCTTAGAAACAACAATATCAAATAAGGCTGAAAGAGTACCTGTGATGTTTAAGTTTTAGAATACACAATCAAAACATGGAGGGTTGGGGTCCGATAACAAAACCCCATCCGTTACAAACAAGGGTGAAGGGAGAGTGGCAGTCGGTGTTCCTTTGTGCAGCGCAAGGGTATGGAATGGTCAACACTGCCCACATACTGTGCAAAAAACTCAAACATTGCGAGACGAATCAAATCTAGGGTTTGTATGATGTTAGAAATAGGGGAGGATGGATCTCATGCTTTGGAAGGTTAAAGACTCAATCCAAATCAGGGGGGAAGTCATTTTCTAAATTTGTGGGAGGATACAAAAGTCTTCTTATGAGTCTAGCAAAGGAAACTCTGGTCCTTTTTTTTGATAAATAAGATATTGATGTGATAATTGAAAGGGAAGTATGGTTAATTTTAAAGGCTCTGATTTGTAAATTTGAAGGACTATGGCCAACTCTAACAACATTGAATGAGTGGATTTCATTCCAATGACAAAGTTTGGTTGAAGGTAAGATTGAGATCTATCTTTGTGCTAGAGGCTTTTTTCTCTTAATTTTTGATTCATTAGTAGATAAAGAGGTTGTGTTTGAATAGGATATTTTATACTAGAATAAACATAATTTGTTGCTTAAACCATGGTACCTTGATTTTAATGTTAGACATAAAATTTGAATATTAAACTAGTGTGGGTCAGGTTTCCAAATCTTCCATTTCTGTCTTGGGATGATCTAGTTTTTGAGGCCACTAGAAATACATTAGGTAAATTTTGGGCTACTTATAAAATGACTAATGATAAGGGGCATACCACCTATGCTCAGATTTTGGTTTATATGGATTTTGCTAAAGATTTTTTTTTCTCAAATAGAACTGAGAATGGGGGAAAAAAATGGATGCAATAATTAGACTATGAAGGGATCCGATTTAGATGTAGGATATGTTTCAAAATACGGCACCTAGTTAATGATTGTCTTAGCTTTAAATTTAAAAAATAAGTATTTTGGTGGAAAAATGCTCAGATTAAATATAATACAGTACTAGTAGTAAATGATAGAGGAAGTGATAATAAGAGAATAGACTCAAAAACACCTTTGGAAGTAGAGGGGCGAATTCAAACAAATAAGACCCTTAGTTGTGAGGAACAAACCAAGAATGAGGGGGCTGTGGTGTTTCAAGAGAGACCAAAGGAAAGTGAAGAAATAAGTCCAAATTTAGCAGCCCAGATTCTTGTAGAAAAACAAGGCATGTTTGTACCAGAGCAAGAACTTCAACAAGAAAAATATCTAGAAATCTCCATCCCCATACTGCCAAACCCTATGGAGGGAGGACAAACAACAATTGTCAATAATAGAAAGAAAGGAAAAGATAAATCGGGTTTGAATCCCATTACTATGTCTCTTAGATCCCACAAAGAAAATCACATGGGAGATGCCTAGTTATCTTCTTTTTTCTTTTGGCAGCATTTTTTGTTGTATATCTTATCTTGTGGCCATTTTAGTGTTACTTTTTTTATTCTTTTGGCTATTTTTTCACCCTCCGATTTACCACCGAATGTTGTATAGCCTAAGTTATTTTGTCTCTCTTCTAAAATATTGCGTCCCTAACTCAAAAAAACTACCCTTTAACCTTAATAAAATAATAAATACATTATATTTGATCTTTATTATTGTATAGATTGATTCTAATAATATAATTTTATTTTGAAGAATTAATTTTATTTTAGATGTTTTGTATTTCTTTTACTTATGCATACTGCATATATTTGATCTGGAATCTCTTTGTTTTAGACAGTAGATTATTTTTTTATATATTTAAAAATCTTCACTCTTGTTTTAATGATATATTTTTATTATGTTTTACTTAAAATATTGATCTATTTTTATTTTAATGATATATGTTGAGCTTTGTGTGCCTTGTGGATAAAATGATCATTGCATTTGGGAATTGTTCATATCAAATTGTAAGTTTATTCGGCACATTTTTTTTCTTATACTTGTTAACTGTTTTGGATTCTTCCCTGCAATTTTCATCGTCCAACTTCTTCGCATATGTTCTTTACTATTTTAATCTCTCCTAAACGGCATCATTTATGAAAACACTGAACTTGAAGATGTGAAGGGATCAGGTATTCTCTAGATAATTAAAAGTGAAGTCCAATTTTTTCTTTCAAATTATCTATAGATTTTTTAAAAACAACTTAGTTGGTCAAGTAATGTTACGTATTTAGGGTATACATATTTTTAGTCCTTACTTTTTAAATATAATAACAATAATTTATATAAATAATTTTTCTATTTTAATTAATAAAAATATTTGATAAAATAATATTTTATTAATTTTAAAGTTTATCATTCAAATGCTAAATGGTGTTCTTCGATATTGTTTTATAGAATATTTTATTTATGTTAATTTATTATTTAAAATTTTATTTTAAAAATAACAAATATGACAATAAATTATTCATTAAAATATTAGTTATGAGTAGAAAAGTCATTCATTTCATATATAATATGATTATTATTTATTTTTCCATTAAAAACTATCATTTTAGAAATAATATTGATTTAATATATAAAATTATTACTATCTTAATTTTTTTAATTTATAATAAATAAAAATAATTATACAAAACTTTCCTTCAACTCAAAAATATTATATTTATTATATTAATAATAATTGATTATGATTATTGAAGATGTAATATTTAACTTATATACATTTATTGCTTATGATTTTATTTTTATTTTTAAATTCTTAGAAATAATAGAACATGACATATATTCTATAAAGAAAAACTGACGTTTACTATATAAATTATATTATTTTGATAGTAATATTTTAGCTATTAGATAATTCTTAACTAGTTATCATATAATCTTTTATCTTTCTTTATTGGTAAGCGTTTATAGAATTTATTTATAATTTAAAAATAAAATAAAAATTAGAATAATCATATATAGAAGTTTATGTACCCATCACTCAACTATTATTCAATACCTTTCAATTTAGCTTCTATATATTCCAACAATTGTCAAAATCACTTTCAAATATAGTTATTATTCTCATGTCTAATCATATATATATATATATATATATATATACTTATTTGAAGTTAACATTTTCTTATTTTTATGATTTTAAAAGAGATACAAATTATATTCAAATTTAATTTTGAATAAATTAATAAATTATAAAAATTTAAGGTATTAATCTTTGTTGTGTCAAACTTATATTATAAATTGATATTCAAATTAAACAATAAACAATTTTAAATATAAAAATAACAATTAAACATTATAAAACCATTATTTTTTTTAGTCTTATAACTTTTATTAATTCATATATTTAGTGGAAGTAATATATATATATATATATCCAAGTTTCAAACAACTTTCTATATGAATTCATTTTTATTTAATTATATTTAGACAAATTAAAAAATCATAAAAATTAATTTAAATAATTCCATTATCCCTTTATTCTACAAACATATTATCTTCTATTTCTATATATATAAATAATAGTTTGTGCAATGAACTTGGCATTTATAAATTTGTAGATGGCATATTATATGAGATATTTCATTTCATTCATGCTTTTTTTTAATAAAAAATGCTTATCTGAATAAAGAGGGCATAAGAGTACATTTAAAAATATGAATAGTGAACGCATAAAATAATATTTAAAAACAAATGGTCTGTTAAGGTTTTTAAACAGTTTCTCTGCAAGCAGAATTGTATAGTTATATCTAGAAAAGTTCGAAATAGAGATAATGCAATGATGATTATTTTATGGAACTTCCTTCTTCATAACTGCACAAAACAATGCAAATTTGTTTTTTTTTAATTAATTTATCCCAATATTTAAATGTCTTGTAAGTGTTTGATGACTAGTAGTAACCTTTCAAAAGAAATTTCTTTGTGTTACATTGTTATTTTTTATTTTTATTGTTAAATTATAATTGACCCTCTTTTGCTTTTGTATCTTAAAATATTTGGTTTTTACCATCTGCTTCTCGGCGCTTTCAAGAGTCAACTATGATCTACCTATTACATGGTTGAAAGTCTATACCACCCAAATCTAAGTAGCTTCTGCCATTGACGTAGTCAATTTTCAAACATGAATGCGAATTCTGTCATGAGGTTCTAATGAGGATATTCTTGATAAAATATTTGTTTATTGACGGGGTCGGTGCTGACAGAGATCATGATGTGCACTGTAAACTATGTTTTGTGGAAACCCTTAATGTACGGCTACCTTCATAATCGAATATATATAGATATTTGCACTTATTCTTGTTTCATCTAATCAAAATAGGTTTAAACGTATGTGTGTTTGGAGTTTTACTGATGCTCTTCTTCTTATTCTGTAATGGCGGACATCTTGCAGAAGAGCAGCACATTACTTTTTCTTCTGCTTATCAAAATTTTGGTAACTAATGTTACTTGTTAAATTTTTATATAAAGAAGAAATTAAATTTATGTTTTTTTATCCCCTTTTTTGGGGTTGTTAATCATGTTACACATCACTCATTAAAATTGAAGTATTTATTTTGTTTGAAAAGGTTATGGATCTGTAAATGTCGCTGTGCCAGAGCCTTCAACTACAGGTAATTCTGTATATTTGTCTTCTTTATTGCTTAATATTGTAGTCTAAGTTCGGATTTTTTCAACTGTGCAGCGAAACATATTTGCCGCGGCCGTAGATGTTATTTGCCTCCGGAAAACAAAGCATGCTGTCAAAATAGTTGCTGTGCAAAGAATGGCATATCGTTTTGTTGTGCAATGCAGAAATGGTCACTGGAAAATGGATTGAGATCTCTCTACAATAAAGTGTCAACTTTTAACTAAGTAAATTTTAATTTGTTAGTGTCGTACTTTTTATTACTACTTGATAACCAGGCAGCTATTGTAATCATTTTTCTTCTTGAAACATTAGTTTTATCATGTATATTATATTTTGGAATTTATTTTCAGTTTTCTACTAATTATAAATCATTATTATTTTTTTATTATTTATTCAATTAATTTTTAAAAAAAAGGAAAAAAAAAAAAAAAAAACAAACCACTTTAAACATATTTGTAATAAATAGTACCTCCACTACATTTCATTATAGTATATCTAAATCTCAATATTTGTAACAATATTTATGTTTGATTTGATAAATTTACTATCATTGCAAAGGATTCTTTTAGTTTAATTTTAACTCCTCTACGTTATCAATTCGCAATTGCCGCTGGGATGGTGCCCCTCAGCCCATTGTCCCAACATAGGCGAGAGAATAGGGCCAACTTAGGCTGCTATAATGTCCCAAGTCTACTAAGCCTGAAATATTTGAGATTGATGTGGGAATAGGACCTGTGAGAGGGAAATTCTCAAATAAAAGAAAGGAGCCCAAGCCAGACAGTTTTCCGAATTCAGGGGAATGTGAGCTTCAAGGTCATTATCTTCCATATAAAATTCAACACCTTTGCAGACTCAGTTTGGGTCAATTTTCTTTTCATTCTTTGAATGCAATATTTTATTTTTCGGGTCTGGACATACATTGGCATGTCTGTTTTCAATTAACCGTGGGTACATTCCGTCAATGGATAGCCTTGAAATAGCATATTTTATTTTTATATTTATTTTGGGTCAATGATGACAGATTTAAATACATAAATAAAAGCACTATGAATGAAGACCGTGGGCAAATAAATAAAATCCAAACAAAACTCTTATCATGTGCGTATTATTTTATTAATGGTAACAGTCAACCGGTTTAATTTACTCGCCCGCCTCTCCCTCGGCAATCTGTTACAGTCAAAATTTGAGCGCATGTTTATAAGGCGGATTGATCAGATTTAATATTATAGTATTTATGTATTTAATCGGGGTAAAACCTTAGAAGACATTTCCTCAAATCAATAACTTGCAATGTTATTTATATATATATATATATTTAATCACTTTGAAATTCTTTTAAGGTATTGGGCACAGGGCTCGGAAGGTCTACTACAAATGAGTCCTGTGTTTTACAAATGGAAAAGAAGCAATTAAGAAGAAACTACGAAAATGGAATTGCTTACTTCCAGATAAAATCTTTTTAGTAGTTCTTATATTTTATAGGTTAAATGTTTGTAATTTTTTTAAAATTGATTGTTAAAATTCTAAATCTCATATTGTTAAACTATTTTTACATTTCAATTTTTTTAGTTTAATAGGTATTTGGGTTTGTTTTAAAATATATTTTTCTTATTTTTATTTTTTTAAATTATGATGTCTGTTTTATAGATGTCTTGAGAGAGATTGGAGTAAGTGCATGAATGTCCTGACTATAACAAGTGTATAAAAATAAGTTTGCACATGTTTATATATAAGTGTGTCTATTTTCGAGTTATAAGTAGATGTAATTTATAAGGTTTTGGTGGTAATGAATATTTCTTTTCAACCTCATCATTGCTATCTTTTATGAATATGGTAAGTAGATTTCGTGAGTTTGAAAGCGAGATGAAGGAGTTGTATCTAAGTAATACTCCAAGGCTTTGTCCTTATTTGAACAAAGCCCTTTTCAATCTCATTTACAAGCCATTGCTACCTCACTAAATATTAAGGTTAAAGTGGCACAAATCCATGCTACCAAAGGCACTCAAATTAGGGTTTGATTGCACTAGCTTAAGATTTGTTATCATATTTTCAAGGAATTATTCACGTCCCTCAAGGCCAACCAAGCCAATGAAAAACATAAATCCATTAAAATAATTCATATTCATCTCACCAACCTACTAGATCTCTATTTGACCTTCCTTTAACATTATAACCCTGTGTTATAAGCTGAAAAGAATACCACAGAGAGAGCACAGGCATTACCTCAGTGTTTGGATGTGGTTCCCTTAAAGTGGAGTCATTTAGCTCAAAAATTATGCAATGTTTGTCTCTCTCTTGATGAGTTATTTGTTGTTGTGTAATGAATGACTAATGATAAAGTATTGTGGGTGGATGGCTTTTCATGTGAATTTTATAAATTAACTTGGAAATGTGTGGGCCCTGATTTGATTTAAGTTTAAAGAAAATCCATGATTAATAAATCTTTAAGCACCACCATTAAAAAAGGCAATATTGAATTTATTCATAATCTAGGGTCCTGAGCTTATTACCTAATGGCTCCTAATCATCTTGTTGAATGCTTCCTACAAGATCAATGCCAAAGCTTTATTTCTCTACCTTCACCACATCTTTTTTATAATCATCAGCGTAGAGAAAAAAAGTTTATTATTAAAGTGAAAACATCCTAGATAATATCATGGTAATTTGGGAAGGAATGGAGTGGGTTTATGTTTCTCAATAAAATAACACATTTCTCAAGCTCATTTTTGACATGTGAAAGAGATAAAACAGAGCAATGGGTCAAACATTATGGCTCATAAAAGTTAGCCTATTTTTTTTAAATCAATTACCCACCTTCCTCCTCTTCTCTTCCCATCCATACCATCACACTTTCTGAACATAATCAATTTATTTAACTAATTCTAAAAGTTTGATAAATAATAATATTATATTCATTCAATCTTCAACTTATAAATATTTTACATTATTTAATTATATCAATGACAAAATGTTTATTTAAAAATATTTCCCATATATTCTTAACTTATGCCAAAATTAAATTAAAAACCTTTATTTCTCATATTATATGTATTATCAAAACCTTATATATCTAAATCCTAACCACTTTTTCAAATCACTAAACTTCCATAGAAAATATACTCTAATTGTCTAGTTTGTATCCATTGACGATTCAAATCAAATATTTAGTAATTCATGGACATACAATTACACAAATCATACGATGGGAGTTTACATTTATATTTTATGATAGGTCTAATCTAATTGTATTATAATTTTGAATTTTAGTTTTAGAAGGAAGTTATTAATCAGAGAAATCTA
The DNA here is from genome assembly GCA_037957365.1 of Torreya grandis. NCBI lineage: Eukaryota > Viridiplantae > Streptophyta > Pinopsida > Cupressales > Taxaceae > Torreya > Torreya grandis. The sequence continues at coordinate 885,858 of JARHVA010006270.1, read as the reverse complement.
GAATTCTTTTGACTGAGAGATTGCATCGCACTTTGTGTCAAGCCTCATTTGGACACGTACATAATCAATGCCTCGATCAAATCATTAATGTAATTGATGCCAAATCTGTTTACATCAAATTTGAAAACCTACAAATTAAGAGTATTTATATCATATTAGAGGTGCTGTATCTTTACTAAAAACAAGTTTTATTATGAAAATTTTCCATGTTGTTAATTAGCATTAGGAAAAATGGTTGGTAAATATGTCACGTTACCAATCATGAAAAATAAAATTAAATACAAAATTATTATAAATGAAATAAATTTATTAATTTTGGTTAATGCAAAGTTATATGAAAAAAGTAAAGTCATAACATTTTTTATTTTTTTATCTTATGAAGGTCTGTGAGATTATTTTGTGCTGGACATTCTTAATTGAATAAAATATTGTCCATAACCTTGTGAACTCTTTGTGCATCTACAATGTATCTTAGATATTGTATCTTTCTCATTGAAAGTAAGCATATTATATACTAGCATAATATTAATTTTTCCATAGAGTTTTAAAAACTTGTTTAATATGGCATATATGTGAATCCCATGTTTCATTTAAGATTAAGATGTTATTAACATTAATTAAAAAAATGAAGTAATGAAGGGACTAAAAATATCCTTCATCATCAACTTGAATATATCAAGCAAATTATTTAAACCAAAAGACATAACCAACCACTTAAAAAACCCTTCCTTTTTTTTAATCATTGTTTTCTAGATGTTTAAAGGATCAGAAAAATATGATGATACCTAGGCTTAAGATAGATTTTGATGAATAATTTTGCATCAAAGATATGGTCTAGTATATCATAAATTATTAGAAGAAGGTATACGTTATTCACTATGATTTGAAGTCAATACACAAACTCCATGTGCATTTTTTCATTTGTGAAATTACAATTGGTTTGCCACATGCGAATAAACTAAGTCTAATGTATCCTTTATCTATAAGTTCATGGATACACTACTTTTTATCTTCTTTCCTTATAAATTATCTATGGCACAAAGAGGCATTAGGTAGAAGTAGTCCAAAACTCTATTCAATTGTATGTTTACTTCTACATTATGTAAGCACTTCCTTAGGTGACTAAAAGATATCAATTTATTATTTTGACATGGGACTCAATTCTTTTGTATTTATTTATAAAAGAAGATATATGATATGAATTGGTATTGTAAGGATGTTTTAAACTTAATTATTACCTAAGAAAACATAAACTTGTTACTAAATTTTCTTAATTTCATGTATTATTTGGTGGTAATGGATACCAACTTAAGAACTACTGCTATATAGTATCTCATTTATCACCAATATATATGCTCTTCATAGAATTTTATTTATACATTCCATGAAGGTAAAGATATTGTTTTCCAAGTAGAACATCACATACCTATAATGAAGTGACATCTCAAAAGATTTTATATTTGAAAGGCTTGATTTTGTACACTAGGTAACACTTCTTAGTGACACATTTCTCAAAAATTGCACTAAAATATCCAATAAAGTATATTTGTGGATGAGACATCATTTTAGAGATCAATCCTTTAACTTATTAATGAAAAATCATGTTCTTTTGACTAGCATTTTATACAAACCAAGAGTTGCATTACTTGAACCACCTACATTTCTAAAGGTTCAATTTCATAACTACATGTGTATCGTTTTTGTTGATGCAACTCCAATGAAAATTTCAATTGTCCTTGTAGAAATTGATCACATATCTTAATTGAATAAAAAATTTGTATTGTATTGACAATTTAAAAATCACATGGATTGACACTTAGGAAAGCCAAAATTGATAAAGGCTTTATAGAAAGATAAGCTTTGACATTTACAACTATATCATGTGTCAAGTCATTACATAATTTTAGGATCTCACATCCTTTCACATATGACTATTTTGAAAGATCAAAGAGAAGATAAGGAGTGAATAAAAAAAATAAAAAAGAACAAAGATTGTAATCATTAGAGAAACAAATGTATATATGAGGAAGGATATCATAAGTTTCTTTCTAATCAAATATATCAAAAATATGACTATTCACATTTTACAAATATAGTTTTACTCTCTCTTTCTTGTTCCATTAAACAAAATAAAAATGAATATAAAAAATTAAATTATATATAATTATATATATATATATATATATAATTTGAAGTATATAAATATGTATTGATAAGTAATAAATATTTATTTAAAACTTTATGTTATGTGGATACAAATGTTACTAAGTCATATATATTAAATAAGTATATATTAAATCTCCAAAAATATAAAATTTGAGGTGTTTATATTGAATGTTAATTTTTTATATTATTTAGATACCTCGTTTTATATATATATATATAATTTGAATTTAAATTAAAATAATATATACACTTAAGTTAACTTCTAAAAGCTAGAAATTAATAATGGAAAAAGATAGGGACACACATAACTAAATAAAATTGGATTTTAACACAAGTTAAAACAAAAGCGAGTTAAATATTGTTAATGATAAGTTAGAGATAAATAAAAGAAATGTAGAAAAACATGATTATAATTATGTAAATCAAGAACAGGACTTATATTTACTGATTTAAATTTAATTATTTTAATATTATAAATCTATAAAATTAATCATAAAATAATATTAATAATTTTAAAATAAATGTGATTTAGCTCACACTATTTTAGTACCTTGTTCGACTCCAAAATCAATTATAAGTTTTTTCTTTCTAAAACAATAAAGTATGATAATAATATTCTATAGAGTTATGCATGTTCGAAAAAAAAAATTGAAACTATATAAAACAAAATATGAAATTAAATATATTTGATTAATATAATTAAGATATATGTATTACGAAAATACTAACATACAGAAAGTTACAATTTTAAATCTAAAAACATGAACTCAACATCTAGATTATCTCAGACTTAAATAGATCGTACCATTAAATTCAAAATATTTGAAATCATATAAAATGCGTATAATATTACTCGTCTGTAGCATCTAATGACAAATATCAATTAAACGTGCGATTTATTTTAATTTCATCAAGCATTAATTTGAACGTTAATAAATTCCCCTAATCAAATACTCTGTATGAAAACATGTTTTATCTAAAACGCTGTTGGTTTCTTTAAATAAATTTAATTTAAACCTTAATGTTTACTCATTCGTCTTTTGTCATCGATTGATAAAAGTATAGATTAGTGCCATAGAGAATGCCATATTGTTTAGACATTATACTATTCGCGACATGGAATTTAACTTAGAGGGATCACTCTTAACTACCTTATTTAGCATACAAATTTAAGGAGACATGAACCGAACTCTACTCGAAGGACTATTGATTGTCCTCACTCATATCCACTTGGCTCAATTTTACGGATTTGCATCAGTCACGCTACAACAGAGTGGTGCCCGTATAGAGCTTAAAACGGTCAAAGGGTACGAGTCAACAGGGTGGTGCCTGCATAGAGATTGACGGCTATAAATATGTGACCAATGGTTGCCCGTAAAAATATTAAAGTGTCCAAAAATTTCAATCACGAGTTAATACTTATTTGTTACGCGATTTGGAGTAGAGTCACATCTCATAGCGTATCGCCATCTCGCAAATCACGAAAAGAATTTATATATATGGGACTATTTGTCAACTAAAAGAAGACAGGTTTCCACCTTCCTAAATATTTCAATATTTGGGGAGGACAAGTTTAAATTGATGGCACAAGGGATTTTATCTAAATAAAATCTTGAAAACTTTTAAGAAAGTTGGCAAGGAAATGACTTAGCTAAGTGTTAGTATTGAAACTTCGTCGTCCCCCTTTCCCAAAACAAATACGTTCCAACAGGAGAAATCTGAAAGAGTTCGTAAGACTTGATGGGTAGAGTTAAGATTCCAACATGGAATTTTGTAGTTTTCGTGATACATAAGAAAAAAAAGATTGTTAAAGGTTGATTGATACAGGGCCGTCTTTATATATATTATATATTTATGAGATTCTTTGATTTTATCAACTTGTGTATTGTATTTAATTATAAGTAATATATAGAAGTCTATTTGATATGGAGATCATTTAATTTGGTTTAATAAAATGTTCTAAAAAATTATTATAGAATATAAGATGGGATAACATAATTTATGTATCGTAATAACAAACATTTATAAATTTACTTTTTTAAAAGATATGATTTTATGTAGCAGGGTAATATGATTAATTCATATGCAGGGTTAGGATTGTCAACATATTTTATTCAGTTGTTTTATATGGATGAATCTTTTATTTATGAATAAAAATCTATTGATACATTGAAATTTAACAATAGATTAGTTAAAATAGAAACTAAGATAACTTTTTCAGATTGTTAATTATCATTTGAGTAAAGTGGTGGTTTGAGTTTTATCTCTTGCATACATTCAAAAATATCCTTATGATTTCAATGGTGTAAACACAAAATTATAAACTAATTACCCAAAATTCTTTTTTTATTAAAATGGAAACTAAATACACCTTGTCCTCTTTCATTAATGTTGTAAAAGCATAAATGAAAGTAACAACATGCACACTTTATTATTAATGTTTTTCTGCTTGATTGAATTTCAAATGTACATTTTAATACTAAATGAAGAAATAATTGATGTTATATTCCACCTAACCACACTTATAATGAATGTATATTTCCCATTAAAAATTAATAAAAAATTCCTTGATTTCTTTTAATAATTATTCATTACATAATCTATTATTTCTAACCTAATATTTTATTTTCAACTTATACTAATACATTATTTAGTTTCATTAATAAATTTATTTTATTAATTTAATAAGCACAAAGTAACTACTACCACATGGTTTAAATAGTTAACAATAGTGACGCATGATAAATAAAAACATAAATTTTTACAATTTTAAACAATAAAATGTAACTAAGTCAACATAGATAAAATCAAAACAACATAAAACTAAGACGAAATACTCAAGTTGAAAAATATTACAAGGAATATAGATCAGGACAAAATAAAAGAAAAAACATCCTAAAACATCTTAGAACTAATTTAACAAGTCAGCTTATTGGTTGTTTTCATATTCAGAATATTCCATCCAAACACTTAATTTTGGAGTTATAATCTGATCCCAAATTTATAATATAATAGGATTGTGTCTATTTTTTTCCATGTGATATTTTCTGAGATTTTATTTCGAATCAAATAAACATTCCAAAACAACCATCCCCGTAAGAATTTTATTGTTTTTAAAGTTAACCATGGTGTTGTCACTAATCTGTCCATTTTCTTTGTGTAATATATCATCTAAATTTATTATTTGTGCTTAAAATGAATTTCAATTATTCATGAACTAGATGATCTATTTATCATATGAGAAAACTTGGAAGTGAGGTTATATTATCTATGACTTACTGTAAGTGGACTATTTTGATAAAAATATTTTTTAATTTATACATCTAAAATTGAAATCGTAGCAGCCAATGTAAAAAGTGAATTTGTTTTCTATTAATTTTTATTTATAAATTCAAAAATTATTTTTAAAATATTAAAAAGTTATATCAAATCTCAAATTATATATTTATAACTTTTAAGATTTAAAATAAACATTGAAATCATATTTTTAGTTAATTAAAGACTGGTTCCAAATTTTATAGACTCTTCGAACCTTGACTCCACAGTCTAATACAAAAAATAAACCCAAAACTAAAGCTTTATCTTTAATAATATTATTTTTCAAAAAAAAAAACATAATAGATATAATTTTAAGTACTTATTTAATGAGGTTAACTAGTACAGTTCTATCACGTATGACTTATTTGGATCTGGTTCCATTGAAGTACAATGTCCATAAAATTTTGGGACAATCTTACTCTTTCTATTATTTTTTGGTTGTTTTATTGATAGTATGTAAACTTAAAAAAAAGTGAAAAATGTTTGAACATCAAAAAATTTGGTTATATTATGTGATAGTGTATTTGATACCAAACTCTTAGTTAATTATAATATTTGATTAGCCACATCTTTCTGTCGAAACTATATGTTGGACAATTTTTTAGATATCTATATATTTTTAAACTAATAGTTGCTTAAAAATAACTTAAGAGCATTCAGTTTGTCTACTATTTGGATATTTTTGAATCTAAGGCTTGATAGTTAGTTATACATTTATAATATTTATTTTTTTCAAAAATATAATTTATGTTAAATAAATAATATTTTTGACAAATTTATGGAAATAATTTTGATTTATGATATACATAAATTTGAACAAGTCTATCACATTTAATTCTCTTATTGATAGATAGAATAAAGTGGTAAATATGATGATTGTGCATCTTTAAAAAATATATATTTCATAAACAAAACACACATAGGATGAAAATATTAATTTCATTCATTTATGTTACAATAAATATTTACACAACACAACTTATCACATCCATTATTAATGTTGTTTCGATTTCCAACATTTGATTCCACTAATGTAGTCTATCTTATACCACCATTAACAACATCATCTCCTTAAACTCAAAAGAAATTTAAAAATATGTTGAGTTCATTATATATGTTTAATACATTTAACAAGTGAAAACCATTAACCATTATGTAAAAGGTTAATGCTAAATATAAACAGTACCTCATAAACAATCAAAAGTGCATAAATGAAAAGAATATTTTAACTAAAAACATGTCAAACACACCTCTGTATCTAAACCATACATAAAAATTATTTAAATCACACATCAAATGATATTTTAATTATATATAGGTTGCCTTTACAATATAAATTCCCTCTATATATTATGGAAATCCGTATCAACATTATAAAGTTTTTATACTTATTTCATATGAGGTTAACTACTACAATTCTAACACCTAATACCAGTTTAGATCTCACTCCATTGAAGTACAATGTCCATAAACTTTGGGGACAATCTTATTCATTCATTTATCTCTTGGTTACTTTATTGATAGAATGTAAACTAAAAATATAGTATAAAATATTTGAATATCTATATTTTTTTATTATATTATGTGATATTGTACTTCATCCCAGACTCTTAGTCAATTATAATTTGGTTAGACACCCCTTTCCATGGGTACTACAGAGGATGATTTTTTAGCCAAATACCTATTTATATTTTCGATCAATATTTGTTTAAAAGAACATTAAGGGCATCCAATATGCCTGCTAATTGGATATTGATGTATTTCTAAATCTGATGCTTGGTATCTAGTTACATATTTCTGTTATTTAACTTTTCATAAAATATTACGTATGTTAAGGAATAAATAATTTTGAGTAATTTATGGAAATAATTTGATCTATGATGGATACAAATTTGAACAAGCCTACAACATTTTATTTTGTAACTAATGGACATAATAAAATGGTGAATATGATGATCATGCATATTTATAAAAATTGTACTTCATAAAATAAATAGACATGGGACAAAAATATTATATCATTCATTAAGGTTACAATAATAATATGCATAACATAACTTACCACATCCATTTTCATTATTTTTCTGGTTTCTATCCTTTAATGCCCAATTATGTACTCTATCATATACCACCATGAACAACATCAACTTATTTAGCTCAAAAGTAAGCTTACAAATATTTTGAGTTCATTAAACATTTTTAACAAGTGCAAACCATTCTACAGAAGGCTAATGCTAAATTCAAAAAATGTCATCATAAGCAATCAACACTGCATACCTTTCATGTTGGTGATCAAGACATTATTTACAAAAAGAAAGACTTGCAAGAGCTTCGTACTTAAATAGGCACCCTCTATTATCACCAAAAAGGTAGGAGATCATTATTTAAAACTCAACCTTCCTTGATACTTTAGTTTACATCGATTCTTTAATACATAACTCTTAGACCATTATTTTATACTTTTGGTGGACGTGTTAAATATTGTAGATACAATTCAACAAGTAGAGATCAACTTTAGTTGTAGTGCACCATAAAAATTTGATCAAATAATTAACATATAAGAGTCAAAATAATATGCTAACAAAAGATCCTTATATTTCAGTTCATTAAAATATATAATATACCTTCCCAAAAAATGATTTACAAAAATATTCTTTATAACTCCACTCAATACATAATCATGAAACAAAAAGTAAATTTGAAAAATAGAAAAGAAAAAAAAAAACCATAAAAAAAAAAAAAAAAAAACAAAAAACAAAAAAAATGAAAACAATCCCTTCCCCACTGTGCGCCCCTCAAACCCCTCCCCTTTCCAAAAAAAAACAAAACAAAATAAAAATAAAAATAAAATAAAATAAAATAAATATATATTTAAAAAACAAAAATAATTTCCCTCGCCGTTCCCCTCCCGCTCCCCCAAAACAAAATGTGTAATTATTATTTAAAAATAAATAGAAAGGAAATTTTAACCAAAACCATGTCAAATACTCCTCCTTACCCAAACCATACACATGAATGATTTCAATCACACATCAAACGAGATGTTAGTTGTATATGCCTTGCCCTGAATAATATCAAATCCCTTATAAAAATTATAGAAAATCATATTAACATTCTAATTTTTATATAGTTAAACGCCATATTGAAATAATAGAGAAAATATCAGTCACATTATGCATGTATTCCAAGCGTATATATATTCTATGTACTTTGGATACTATACAATAGGTTATCCTAATGGGAGTGAAGACCATGGGACTGTGTGTCAAGTTTCGGTTGCTCCATAACTTGCCCACATTATGACTGCTGTACGAAAAGTCCCTAAATGATAGAACCCTAAGTATAGCATGTCATTGTCTCAAGATGAAAAGGGAGATCTTGGCTTTGGTTGCAAACATGCTGGAATAGATTCTTTGAGAACATTCAAAACACATTTTACATATATAATATTTTAAATCTAAACGTGCTAAACTCTGATAAATGTTTTATTTGATTCAATATCACATTAAGTGTTTAACCTTCAATAAAAATTGTTACCCTTAGGCTAAATCACAGTTTCTTTTATTTCATTAAAATATTATGGAAGAGAAATGAAGAACCATCCCTCGTTCATATTCCCCTTATATAAAATCCATCAAAATTATAATGTGCATTCCAAAAAGACTATGTATCCTTCCAAGAAAGAGATAATATCTTGTACTGTGCTGTGCTTAGTTGATTTAGAAAAAAAAAATTCTCCTAATGATGATTTTGGGTTAAACATCTTGATACAATCAAGACTATTATGTAAAAGGTCGATTCTCAATTACATTCTATAATGACATAGCAACGTTTTCTCCCTTCTTACATGAATTTAAAAAACATGACACATCACAAATGGACATGTAAATCTTTAAATAATGTAGCCAAATGATATATGGCCTTTATAATTCTGTGCGATATAGGTTTCCCAAAATGATGACCAATGCCAATGTTTTTTTTCAGTAATGGACAACAAAATATTATTATTTTAATTCAAACATCATAAGTACATCACAAATGGACATGTAAATCTTTAAATAATGTATCCAAATGATATATGGCCTTTATAATTCTGTGCGATATAGGTTTCCCAAAATGATGACCAATGCCAATGTTTTTTTGGTCAGTAATGGACAACAAAATTTTCTTATTTTAATTCAAACATCTTAAGTAAACACCTTTATAATTCCTTCTGTACATAATTCTATTTTTTCAAGTTCATATTCCCAAGATAAGAACTGGTTAATAAATATTGAATAATGTGATTAAAGCAATATCTTTTTCTTAATTCGACCTGTTCCACCTGCATCATTGTCATCACAGGGTCTATCTTTGTAATCAATTGAATCAGGCTTTGGCCTATGAAAATCTTGGCTATCCTGATCGTCTAGTCATGCTCTTGTAATTTTTCCGTTCATTTTTATTTTCATTCATCTAAATCGATGGTCAAGTATGATACTATTACATGGACCTTACATCTCAAGATGTAATGCATAAACCTATTAATTGACTTAATAAGAGATTAACCTTTCTTATCAAGGATTGAGTACTTGATATCTATATCTTTGAAATTGGTACTTATGAAGGACATTGGTTTGTCATCCATTTATTTATAATTTTGAGTCAGCATTGCATCTATATTATTTTAATAAGCAAACAAATACAAATAGAATTATTTGCTGAAATAGGGCCCCACTAAAACAGGACATTTTTATACAAATTTATTAATGGCTTGAATTTTTAAATTAGATTCTACCACCCACTATGTTTTATTATATTGTTTCAACATAAAGTTTATATGGTCTAACTGTTTTGCAAAATCAGAAATAAACTTTAAAACAAAATTAATATTTTTGAAAAAAAAAAAATCGGTAAAATAATAGCCATGCTTTTAAGTTCCACATAAATATTTTATGATATAGTTATATGTTTCAAAAAATTATCTTTGATGACTCTAAAAATACCTTATTTGAGGGATTGAAGGATACCCATACCTGCTACATCTTTCTATCACGTATCTCAAAGGAAAATAGTGTTGGGATCTACGTTGAGAAAAGAATGTTAAATAATCTATTTATATGATTATATATTTCAAAAATAACCCATGAAACTAAAAATCTATTTCTATTAGAAACTTAGCTATTGCATGTATCAAAGAAAAGACATACATTTGTATGTGAATGCTATCAATTTTGTAATTAATGGCGCTTATGCTTGATCATATTTCTTTTCTGGGACTTGGTTATATTTTGAGAAAATATAGAAGGACATCATTTCTAACCTAATCACTATAAGAAAAGGTAGCTCTAATTTTTGAATTTTTTTACATTTTAAAGTTTTATACACAATCTAAATTCCTTATTATTATTTATATCAAATGATATGTTAATAACTACCGTCAAATTTATAATTCTAAATATTATATTTGAAAAAATAAGTTCTACATCTCTTTAATTATTATATGTTTTAAAATCAAGATTAAAAGTTTCTATCCTTATCTAAAGTGTTTGGCATTGCCTTTGAAAAGTATAGGGTGTATCATAACTTTTGGGGCTGAATATCTTCAAATATTCATAATAGTGTGCAAAAACATCTTAGAACTATTTTAACAAGTCAACTAATTAATTATTTTCTTATTCAAAATATTCCATCCAAACATTAAAATTTTGAGGTTATAATCTGATCCTAAATTTACAGTAGAATAGGCATGTGTCTATTTTTTAGGTTTTCCAAAATCTTCTTTTTCAAGTCCAATAAACTTTCCAAAATGATGACCCCATAAAAAAAATTATTATTTTTAATGTTATCCATGATGTTGTCACCAATATATCTATGTTCTACGAGTAATCTATCTTATTCATTTATTATTTTAGCTTCAAATACATTTCAATTATTCATAAACTAGATGGTCTAAAATCGAAGTGGTATATATTATCTATAACTTAATCTATATGGACTATTTTGATAGAAATATTTTGTAATTATGATACATTTAAAGCTGAAATCATGGCAGCCCATGTAATAAGTGAATTTGCTTCCTTGTTTTTACTTATGGGAAAAAAATATATTTTTAAAACATTTAAAAATTCTATCGGATCTCAAATTATATATTTATAACTTTTAAAATTTAAAATGCACCATTGAAATTGGATTTTCAATTAATTAAATATTGATCCAAGTCTCTAAACCTTGACTCCATAATCCAATGCAAGACATAGATCTAAAACTTAATCTTTATATTCAATGATATTATTTTTCCAAGGAAATCATAACCGATATGATTTTAAATACTTATTTAATATGGGCTTAACTAGTACAATCTTAGTAGTTAAGACTTGTTCGGATCTGGCCCAATTCAAATACAGTGTACATAAATTTTGGCAACAATCTTATTCTTTCCATTATCTTTTGGTTACATTATTGATAGCGTGTAAACTAAAAAATTAGTGGAAAATGTTTAAACATCCATATGTTTAAGTTATACAATGTGATAGTGAACTTCATTCCAAACTTTTAATTATTTATGATTTGATTAGCCACTCCTTTCCATGAAAACCACATGTGGGATAATTTTGTAGCCATGTATCTGTTTATAGTTTTTGACCGATATCTCCTTAAAAATATGTTAAGGGCATTCAGTTTGTCTACGAATTTAATAGCTTAAAAATATGTTAAGGGCATTCAGTTTGTCTACTAATTTAATATTAATGTATTGTTGAATTTGTCTACTAATTGGATATTAATGTATTGTTGAATTTAAGGTTTTGGTAGTTAGTTATGTATTTATGTTATGTAATTTTTAATAAATTATAATTTATATTAAAAAAATAATATTTTTAAATAATTTGTGGAAATAGTTTTGTTTGTGATGGATATAAGTTTGAACAAGTTTATCACATTTCATTTTTTAAATGATGAACATAATAAAATGTTAAATATGATAATCATGCATCTTTAAAAATATATATTTTTTATAGAATAAATACATATGGATTGAAAATATTTATTTCATTCATTAAAGCTACAATAAGGATCTACACAACTTCCCACATTCCTTTTCATTGTTATTTTGGTTTCTATTCTTTGATGCCCATTGATGAAGTCTATCCTATATGACCATTAACAATATCAGCTCATTTAGCTCGAAAATAAGTTTACAAAAATGTTGAATTCATTAAATATTTTTTACACATTTAACAAGTGCAAATAATTTTGAGGAAAGCTAATTCTAAGTTGAAGAAACACAATCATAAACAATCAACACTGTATACCTTTCATGTTGTTGATTGAGTGATACTTCATTTACAAAAGAACAGACTTGTAAGAGCTTCATACATTATACATCCACTTAAATACCTACCCTTTAGTATCATCAAAAAAGTAGGAGATGATGATTTAAAACTCAGCCTTCCTTGATACCTTAGTTTATATCGATTCTTCAATGCATAATGTCTTCCACCATTATTTTATACTTTTCATAGACACATCAAATGTTATAAATATAATTTAACAAGTAAAAAGCAATTCTAATTACAATGCACTGTAAAAATCGGTACAAATCATTGGTAAGTGAAGATCAAAAGATCCCTATATTTAAAATCATGAAAGCAAGTATAATACGCCGCCCCTCCCCCCGCCCCCGAAAAAAAACAAAACATGTTTACAAAAAAGCTCTTTAAAATTTCACTCAACTCATAATTGTAAAAAAGAATGTGAATGAGAATATATATATATATATATATATATATATATATATATATATATATATAAAACTAACACGAACTAAAAGAATGACTACCGCAACTACAAATACAAAGGATCAACCAAAAGCATACAAAAGAAAAGTGAAATCGTTTGTTATTAAAAAATAGAAAGGAGATTTTAACTAAAAGCATGCCGAACACAACTACATACCCAAAACATACACAAGAATGATTTCAATCACACATCAAGCGAGATGTTAGTTGTATATGGCTTGCCCTGATAATATAAATTCTCTTTATAAATTAAGGAAAATCATATTAGCATTCTAAAGTTTCTGTAGTTAAACGCCACCTTGAAATAATAGCCATCAAATTATGCATGTATTCCAAGCGTATATATATTCATGTACTTTGCACACTAGACAATGTGCTCTCCTAATGGGAGTGAAGAAAATGGGACTATGCGTTAAGTTTCGGTTGCTCCACAGTTTGCCCACATTATGACTGCTGAACGAAAAGCCCCTCAATGATTCAACCCTAAATATAGCATATCATTGTCTCAAGTTAAAAACGGGCTACAAACTTGTTGGAATAGAATTTTCAAGGTCTATTGAGAACATTCAAAACACATTGTTTTTATCTTATTCGATTTTATTTTATTTTTTAAAATTATATCTTAAATCTAAACGTGCTAAACCTTGATAATTGTCTTATTTCATTCAATATTATAATTGTAAGTTTCTAATCTTCCATAAAAGTTGTTACCCTTAGTTAGGCCAAATCACAGTTTCTTTTATTCCATTAAATTGTTACTATCGAAACCACTGATCGAGCTATTCTTCGCAACAACTTTTCCCATCTGGTGGAACCGCACAACCAACCCCTGGGCAACACTTCTTGATAATGCCATCCAAAAATCTCCGCTCTTCTGCAGGTGTATGTGTGGTTAAAAGCAAAGTTTAATAAAATTAAACTGTTAATAACCTGAAATAAATCAATTCTGTTAGTTACCTTCAATCTTCTGCATATTCTCTCCCTTGTAGCCCGGAGTATATCTACCTTCTACTTGTAGCAGTACAACAGCAGAAAGCATGAACAAAATAAATATGCACATAACCAGGGACGTACAAATTCTTAAAGACACCATGTTAAAAGCTTGACATTCATAAGCAATGAAAATATGATGTCTTCTAAATATTTTGAATGCAGGACGGTGTGGATAATCCGCGTTGATGGAGTCAAATCAGACTTCTTCGATCCTCTACTTTGACCTAGTACCGATGAATCTTAAAATCAATATTTTGAACAGACTATTATAAATTATAGCCCCATGTCAACCTTTCGCAATTCTCAGTGCCTACCTGCTAGAATTAAAAATAGACGAGATTTTGACATCTCTACTGCCCGTTTTTAATGGTTTTGAATGCATTTGAAACTTTGTTGAAAGGTGACAGCTACCTCAATAAAATTAGAAATAGAGATTAATTTTTTTAAATCGATATGTTTGAAAAGAATATTATGAATCGTAGCACCATGTCGATGATTCCCAATTCTCTGTACCTGTATTACTATCTGGTTAGCTGGTGAAAAAATTCACAATATTTTAAAAGCATTTTGAATTGTTCAACCTTCAAGCCTTGTCTTGTACCGTTTTTAAAATTATTCAAATTTTATTAATACTTCTCCACCCAACTTACATGAAATTGAGTTGATTTGATGGATTGAAGAATAAAACTGGTTAAGAGTCCATGAATTAACATATATAAATATTAAAAACTGTTAAATATATAAATAATTGAAATGTTTTTTAATTTAATATTTCATTTATATATTAAAAAAATCAATTTTCCAAAAAATAAAATAAAATTTTAAACAGCGCCAAGAAGACCATTTCCAACAGATCTAGAATTTCTTCCTTGTTGAAATGCGAAACTGGAAACGCAAAAAAAGTTAGGTTTCTGTCAACATACTTTCGATATGATCGCACTATCATGTATATATCAAAAAAATAAGATATTTAAGAAAAAGTCAGGGATCTTCTAATATACTTATATCACTACACTATTATGTACATAGAAAATCATATACAATTACTAATATACTTATATCACTACACTATTATGTATATAAAAAATCATATACAACTTCAGGTAATCATACATGCAACATACTTTCTCGTAAGGTAGTAAAGAAAACAATATCTTTAAACAGTTTTGAATCGTTAAACCTACAATTTTTGACTCATATGATATAATATGATGTAATATTGATTTCAAATTATTTAAATTCAATTAATATAAAAATTAATTTGATAAGTTAAAAATAAAATCTTAATTTAAATATAAAAATGATTTAACTGTGATGACCTCACATGTTGATAAGATGGTATCTTTCCTTCTACCCATTGATGGGTTAAATTGACCCCTGTAGTTTTGCTTTTTAATGGTTTTCAATGTATTTACAATGAATTGTGACCTCAATAACAATGTAACTGAAAATGAGGTTTGAAAAATTTTATATATTTATATAATATTTATTTATATTAATAGATTGTTAAAATATAAATTATATATTATTATTATATAAATTTATAAAATTAGTTATAATATATATAAAAATTAAAAAAGGTATATTATTTCAATTATAAATTTTGAAGGGTGAAGAAATATTCTTTAAGCATTAAAAAATTTAAGGTTTTGTAGTCTATAAGATTATAAGAAGAAGATTTTTGAAAAAAATACATTATTTTGATTAATCTATTAACATTTCAGATTACAACATACAATCCATCAGGACTTTGATCATATATTCTACACTCTTATGAGGGATTGCATGTTACATCTAAAACATTAATAGATTAATCAAAACAAATAATTTTTTCTTAAAATATTATTTTTAATTTTTAAGAAAGAATTTTTGAAGTGTTTAGAAAATAAAAAATGTATATATATTTTAACTGTCTTCTCATTCTTATTTTTTTAATTATAATGACTATAAATTAAATTTAAGTTCGCCAAATCTCGACTCTGCTTCAAAATTAATTTCTAATATAGGACTATACTTACCTATATGACTGAACTGCTTTGTATAAAAATATATTATGTGATCAGAGGGTATGTTTGTATGTGAACACGATTATGAAATATTCAGACTAAAGTGCTTGAAATGGAAGAGTTTATAATCGATCAGCAATGTTAGCACAATATTTTTAAATATCTAATTTAAACTGTCAATATTACGTGTATTGAGATCAAAGGTTAAAGTTCCCCGTTTTCTCTCATCAACTCTTCTTCCATCTTTTGAAATTGTTTTTTATATTTTATATATATATATATAAATTCCTATTTTGGTTGGTAAGTCAAATCTGTCGAAACATATAAATAGCTCACAAATAACCTTCCTACTAATATTATAATTGATTAATTTGATAATGAATATATGTATTATATTTATATTATTTAGAACAAGCTAAATGAAATTGAAAGTTGCTTTTTTAAAGGTATTATGCCACCCATCATTTTCATTATTCCTTCATCCTTATAAAGATATATTTAATGCTGAGTCTGTTTCGAATATTTTTTGGCCTTGCATATTTTTTCTATTGAAATCTCCTAAAAAACACAAAGAAAATTTTCCAAGAGTCAATGACAAGTATCAGGAATAACAAGTTAATTTTGGTCAGCCGTCACTTATAGGTAAGTAAAGTTATGTTAGTAAATGTGGAAAAATTGTTTGACTAGTCAAACGGGTTCAGAGAAAATGAAAATTTACATTTTAAATTATTGGGACTTCAAACAATTTTAATTTACAGATCGGGAAATTTTATTTTTAAATCGATAAGCATTCACCTATCAGAGTGAGACCTTTATTTCTTTATTGATTACATTTGAAGCTCGACCGATGAATATGATCATATTTCTTGATGTTAACACATGTTTCTATCTAGTTTGGCTCATCTCACAAGGTTAGAAGGGTCCTCATTGGGGAGGTGTTTGCTCAGAATTGATCAGATGGAAAATACAGAAGATTGGCACGTCATTAAATTAAATTTATGATTTTTATTGTGTTTTTTGTTCAGTGGTATGGTGGTTATACAAAAACTATTATTTTTGGTTTTTGATAACAAAAAATATGAATTTCTTATTTAGTGGGACAATAAAGGCTTAATATTTTTAATAACTCTACATGCATAGATCAGAGACTGGGTGTACAATTATTGGAAGGTGGGTTCAGTTTGAATTAATTTCCTTTAATGAATTTATGAATAATATTTTGTGTGTTTAGGCTTTATTATTTATACTGATACGATTTTTATTGATTTTTTGCAATCAGGTGTGCTATTAAAAATATATATGGATATTTGTTTCTATCCTCATGGCGGAAACATTACTTTGTGAGGATGACATGCATAAACCATAAAATTATTTATAGCTATTATTTCTTTTATTAGTTATTGGTAATTCACTATTTTTTATTCTTTAAGATGATAATAGAAATTGAAAAGACATTTTAGATAGTGAGTTTTAAACATCATTTATTTGTGGTGGCTTGACATAAATGGATCAAACTTTTGGCATGTAGTCATTCTCAGGTCATGTTTTCTAATAAGATTTGTGCAGAAAAATATTTGAGTATATTTTTAAAAAGGTTGAGGATGGGAAAGAATCTCTATCTATTATAATTATTAGATAACATTAGACAAAACATATTGTAAGGATAAC
The DNA here is from genome assembly GCA_037957365.1 of Torreya grandis. Classification (NCBI taxonomy): domain Eukaryota; kingdom Viridiplantae; phylum Streptophyta; class Pinopsida; order Cupressales; family Taxaceae; genus Torreya; species Torreya grandis. The sequence goes on along the minus strand of JARHVA010006270.1, from coordinate 867,929 downwards.
TATTAAAGATGCTTTTAGTTATAAATGAATTTTAAGTAGATCATTATAAATAAATTTTGATTTATAATTTACGCATAAAGGTGTTCTTATTTATAATAATATAATACAATTTCATCTTAGAATATAAATAAGTGTTTATCATGGTATACGCTAACAACCCCATTAAGATATACTCTAATAAATTAGAGAATAGAGCAAGATATACTAGCCTAAGTAAGCTTAAAAATAAGAAGGTGAAACGTTTGTAAATACCTAAAATACATTTTTATAATCACTCAAAGTGACCTACTATCTTGTTGAAAACTATGATGACTACTAATTCAATTTCTTATAGTTATGCCAATGCCATGAATATATATTGAAGAATACAAACATAATAAATTCATACTTTGGTTTAAAAACTAAATATTTAAGAATCTGAATGTAGCATCCCCACTAGGATCTACATATAAATACATGAATAATTTTTTAATTTAAACAAACTATACTTAAAATAGATTACACCATGAGAATCAAATTGGTCATCACATAAAATACTCCAAGGGAGATAATTGTAAATGAGGCATACTACATCATACATCACTTATCACTATCATCATAAGAAACACATCATAGTTGATTATCGAAAGTAATTACAAATATCCAACCATGATAGGTACGAGCATACAACCACTATTATCAATGTTCAATAAATAAGCAATTACAGATCATCATGATAATGTTTCAATATTGAATACAATATAATGTACATATATAAGATACATGACTCCATGGAGCATAATTTCTCTAGACTCTAGTATCTATGGCAATCTCAAGTGTTGTCTCAAAAATAGTACTAATATGGGTAGAGATAACATCATCCCAACACTTTTCCACTCCAACCATGGACCAATGATCCACCATACTAATCCCATCATGGAATGGCCCTCCATTCATAGATGTATAGATATTTATGGAAAGAGAATTTAGAGAGATAAGTTATCACTTGTGTGGTGTATGATTTATAAAATTAAACATATGGTGTATCATAAATAAACCCATTTTACTCAAAACATCACACAATCATGTGAGTCATACTCATGAAATGATAATATCTCACTATACATTACTTTAGCCAATGTTTTCAATTAATTAATGATCTATGGATCAGTCAAATTCATACATACCAGTTGATCAGGTTAGCTTTATGTGGCATTACGATGCTAGAAAGCTAGTGAAATCCATCTCATTACTTACTATTAAGATTTAATAACATTATTAATTATTATATATGTTTAATTGTTTTAAAGCTATTATAGCACATTAGTTTATTTATTATTACTGAGAAATGTATTCCCATAATATTTTTGTTACCTGTGACTATTTCAGGGTATTAGATCCTATGTTTTAGGAGGTTGTTGTCCTACCTCCATGGATATATAATAGACTTTGTTTTGTATCAAATATATATGATAAAAATAATATTATACTATATGATTAAGTTTTCTATGTGTAATTTTTTTTGGCTCTCTAATTTTCCAATAGTGTGGTATTAGAGCTAAGTGAATGATCTATTAAATCTGTAAAGAGGTAATTCTACAAATTCATTGCTTGCCCCAAGTCATGTGATATTCTGAGAGTTAATCCACATAGATATAGGATAGATAGATAGCATAATAAAGATTAGATTGATAGCATATCAAATGGTAGAGTATCTTCAGTAAGATGACATGATAAGACTTAGATTACACTCAAATTCAAATCTATGTTTATGCATTTGGGTATACGTTCATTCAACACTAGTGTATCCTCTTTCTAGTCTCACCATTCTATCTTTAGATCTATTTCTAAGATCATTTTGATCATGCATCTTGGCACTTGACATCAAAAATCCATCAATTTTTCAATAGTTTATAAAATCTTACTGAGTCATTCTCCTATTCCATCAAATCATTTGGTGAAAGGTCTACTAGTGAGGTCAATTTTAATGCAATGAATCTCAATTAGTCCATGCATAGTTTTAAAAGTTTCTTCACTAGCATCATTTCAACACTATTGTGTCATGCTACCTTTCCACGTAATCTACCTTTGGACCTAGCACTTAGAAGAAACATCATCACTTATATGTAATTCTTCTTGTTCATGTTATTCTTCTCATTGTTGCTCTCGATCAACTACATCACAACATTAAAAGTATAAAATTTATTAAACAACCCTAGTAAAATATGCTTATCTCAAGTAACATATTTCTCCAATTTAGCAAAGGTGGTCATTTTGGGCTGATCAATGTACCCAACTGGGATCAACAAATAATTATATGATAACCCCAATTATCAACATAGTATTGAAATCATAAATCTAATAGTGTTTAGTTGTCGAGTCAAAAGGTATTGGAATTAATCAAGTTTTAGATTTTAATGTTTTTTCCATATAGTTTTTTTTATTTATTTAGGTTTTATATTTGTAATTTATTAGGTCATAAAGACTTAATTTTAGTTAAAAAATAAATTTTGTTTTGATTTCAATAAAGTTTTTTGTTATTATTCTGAGTCTAAAAAGTCTTTTAATCCATTTAGACTTTTTTTTTATATGTGTCAGACACAACTCTTCAATATTAAGTTTTGAAAAGTTAAGTCATAGTATATCTTTTTTTAGTACAAAAAAATTTTTAAAAATAAGTCAAAAGTTAAGTTTTTTTGAGTCAATAGTTGAGTCATCATTTTAAGAAACTGTAAAAATTAAAAAATTATTTGTAACTAGATGAATTATTGCTTGTATGTGACGTCCATTGTGAGAAATGTTTTGAGCTTCTTCGAGATATTGACTAAGTGAATAAACTAATGTATTGAAGGTTGGAGGATACACTAAAGGATGGAAGATAGACAGAGGCTAGAGAATAATTAGTTGCCTCTCGTTAGTCACCTATGATGCGGTCGTATCATTTTTATGGTAATATTTTTAAGTGAATTTGTATTATGATGTATGTGGTGTGGTTTCATTTTGGAGTATGGTTTTTAACAAAAATAATTAGAATTATTTTCTTGTTTAGTATCTCCTCATGAAGAACATTATGGGGAGGAAAATCACTCTAATAGTTCTTGGTTCTTGGAAAAGGGTTTATAGAAATCCAAGAAACCACTAAAGTGTATAAAATATTCAAAACCTACTTCCACCTCCAATTTCATGGTCAACCTAAAACATGAACCATATGGGTTTATGGTAATCCAAGAAACCATTGAAAGTGTTTAGTAGAGAGATGTACTACTTCTTTTAGGTTTATGGTAATATTGAAATGAAAAACCAAGGTGTCACCAAGACCATGAGGCCACAAAGATGGCATGCATCTTCAAAGGCGAGCAGGTTACATGAAAAGTGTAAAAATATTTTACCATGTTTAAATTAAGGGGGTGCTAAAAATTACTAATATTAAGTTATTAAATGTTAGGATTTAATAACATTATTTATTGTTATATAGGTTTTATTATTTTAAACCTATTATAGCATGTTAGTTGATTTTTTATTATCGATTAATGTATTCCCATAATGTTTTTGATACTCATTACTATTTCACATTGTTAGATACTATTTTCTAGGAGGTTGTTGTGCTACCTTCATGGTTATATAATAGCCTTGCTTTTATATCAAATATAAATAAAGAAAATAATATTATACTATGTGATTAAGTTTTTTATATATAATTTTTTATTCAACTATCCAATTTACCAAGACTTACTCAATATCATCAATGCAAGATTTTTTTAACATAGGATAACCAATAGATTCATACATTTTAGACCCTACTAGTAATCATTTAACATGTCAAGCACATATATAATGTAAATGAATATATCTATTCCATGAAATATATAAATGAATCGCATAATATCATCTATCCTATAAATAATATAAATAATAACTACAGTTTATACCATCTAGGGTAAAATATACATTTAACTATAGTTTCTAATTACTATAAGTAGTTTTCAAATATACTGCACCTCAAGATAAATCATATTACTATAGTATATTATTCTTAAGAACAATTAATAATACCACAATCTATAATAATAAAATAGTTATAAATCTATGAAAGTATAAGCTTATGTCAAAATAACTAGTTATAACAAAAAAAATATTAGTTCTCACAAAACATATGATATTCCATTCTAGCATTATTTATACTTTCATGGGTTATATCCATGCATAAATAAGGTTCTATTATACATAAATCTATGATAAAGTTTTTAATGACCAATATAAATATAATTAGAGTAACACACACCTATGTACAAGTATAAGTTAATTAGGCATAAATGTACCTATGTTATTTTTAGGCATACTATTCATTAGTATATAGCTTATTTTTATAATAATTTCATAATGTGTATATTATTTCACATGTTTCATATGACAAGTTATGTCATACAAATCACAAAGACTATGATAACATAATGAAAGACTACATTTAGCTATATATGCATCACATTCTTCATTGAAAGTTATTTTAAGATTTTGATATACTATAAATTCATATATGCCATAATAAGTAAACATACTCATTTCGATAAACTATATGATAAGACATAAGTCATTGTGTAAGATTTTTATTATTATATCTTATATATGTCCTCAATGATGAGTCTACACTAAGACTTATTATAACCATAATATATCATACTTAACATGCACTAATATTTTATTTAGCTTGAGCATTGCATATGGTCTTAGGGATTATAATTAGTATAAAGTTGAAAATGATTATTTTTATCTCTTTAAACTTATGTGAGTTTGAGTTAGCATTCTTTACATAATATTCTAATTGATTTTATGTTTAGTAATCCATTTTTAGTATGTAAAAGTATTATAACATCTAAAGAAGAGTCTTGATATAATCTCATGAAGACAAAGAAGGGTCTTAGTCAAAAACCTATCATTTTATCAAAGCTTTGAACTTTTTTAGGCATGATACGAACCTCGATAGATAGATAAAGACTATCACAATCCAGCTACATATTTTGACAGTTGAGCTATGGAGTTCTCCAATACATGATAGACTTGTCTAGAACATGTTTAAAAGGCATTCTAAAGCTTACTTAAACCATTTTATGATGATCCATATTCATCCAACTATATTTTAGATACTTTTTTTTTCTTTCATGTATCGATATATAGATTTCTATCTACATGTAGCTTTTCATTTATAAACTATTCTCTAGTTTTAACTAAATGATCATTACATACAACTATTTTAAAATAAGTCATTTATCCTATTCAAAAGTCACTGTATAACCTCAAATTGCTAAAACATCAATTTTTCTTAGACTTTAATATCAATTTGAGATATTATTTGATTTGATAGATCTGGTTATTCTTTTATATGAGTCATTATGTATTTAATACAAGCTCTGTGCTATCCATTCTAAATCACTACATATATGGCTTGGATATGTATATAACAATAAACACTTAGTTGTTTGCCATGTTTTAATAAACATGGTTAAATATATGAGACATTGTACATATAGTCAAATTACTTTATATATTACATAGGTTCTATTTTATTCCATTCACTATTCATGTTTAACACTATACAAAGACAATTATTTCCTAAAACTTGGTTCAATCCCTATATATGAGTCATCTATATGTCTATGTTCAATTTCAAGTATATATATCAGGTATCTAATGGTATAATAGGTTGGTTATATATAGTGTATTCTCTAGAATATACACACAAGTTTACATCTATGTCATGATATTATAATCGATTTGTTATTTAAATAGTAGTTTACTATATAAACATATTTATCTAGTAAATTAACATACACATATGTTTATTTAACATGTTCACTATAAATATTCGACATACATACTCAAGAAGTAATAACATTGTCTCTCTAATAGTTTGTGTTGTTATTCTCTTGACTTCTTGTTCTCATCCACTTCTATGCTCTTCATACTCTATTGCATGTTACTTCCTTCCATCATGCTTCACTCCGTTCTCCTTAAATCTATTTCTTCTTATTTTATTTCCATAAAAAGGTTGTATCTTTGTTTTTAAGATTTTTCCCTTTTATTTTCATTTTTCTTTGTTTTTTAATTATTTTATTAATTCCCCCCGCCCCTAATTTTAAACCTTTCCATTATTATTATTATTATTATTATTATTATTATTATTATTATTATTATTATTATTATTATTATTATTATTATCATCCTTCCTTTTTATTTATTTTAATATTTTCTTCTATGTTTTTTTCTTAATTATAAATTCTTATATTTTATTTATTTTATCACTAATTACAATAATGAGTATATTTGCTAATTAAATTATCACTTCAATGTCACAACAATTTAGTGATGGATTTATAAATCAATTAACTTGAATTTAATATAATTATGTAAATCTCAAAATATTAATGTTTATAAATATGATAAGAATACAAACACCTAATTTGATTTTAATATAACTATTAAATTAAACTTACTATAAACAAATAATTTTAAATACAAGCAACATTAAATACATTATATAAACTATTCTATTATGCATCTAATATATGCTAGCTAATGTGGTGTGTGTAGGTTTCTATATACTTTCTCTATTGTCCCCTAGTAACTCTATTACATCACCCTCTCTTATGATGCTATACCTCTATCATGCTCTAAGAGATGAGTTATTCTATGTGAACCCCACAATAAAAAGGTAGTTAGATCATAACATCATGAAATATATGTATCATAAAATATAATTATAATAATAAATAAATATGATCATAATGTAAATATATACACTATAAATAAATCATATCAATGTAATCATGTAATCTAAGCAATATCTAACTGACCCATAACAGCATATATCTCAAAGTTTAGTAAAAAATAACCAAATCAAATTTATAACTATAAATATCTATGGATAATTAAGTAAGTTTGTTTAACAAAGAATTAGGATATAACATCTTTCTTTCCTAAAGCTAATCATCATATTTAATAAATCTTACTCAAATATAAGTTATAAATTATAAATATTATTTAACAGAAAAATAACATAGTATAAAATATCAAATTAAGCAAATAAATGTGAAAATTAATTGTAAAACTCATCATAGTCCTCCCAAACAGCACTATATTTAGATTATTGATCCTATTAGACTATGAAATATGAATTCTCTCTATTATATAAATTATATTTTCAAGTGTCAATTACTCTGATTGATTCTATTGTGACTACCCCAAAATCTCTAATCTGTAAAGCATTTTAATCCAACACATGTGTAGGATTATCTATATACTTTTTAAGATAAGAAATATGAAAGACATTATGTAATAGATGTAGGGTTGGTGGCAATGCAAGCCTATATGCTAAATTATTGATCACTTCTAACACCTCGAAGGGTCTCACATATCTCGATAATAGTTTTAGTAACTTTCTAAATTTAATCAAACTCTTTTAAAGTTTAACCCACAAAAATAATTTGTCACCTATTAAAAAATACCTATCTATCCTCTTTAAATTAGTACAATTCTTCTACATAAATATCCTCTTCAAATCTACCAATATCTACTTGATTACTATAACTTAGTCTTCTATTTTTTGAAAGTATCTGAGGTCCAAAGGCTACCATGTCCTTCAACCTATCCCAACTGATTGGTGTTCTATAAATTATTTTGTACAGTGCCTAAAACACTATCATTTTCAAAGATAAATGGTATGAGTTATTATATATAAATTCAACCAATAGAAGATAATATTCCTAATTGTATTTTTGATTTATATAATAAATGCAAGAAAAATTCCCCTAATATCTTATTAACTCTCTCAGTCTGACCATCAGCCTTTGGGTGATATGTAGTGTTAAAATTTAGTTGTGTAGTTTAATTTGAATTTAGAGTTACCCAAAACATAAAATTCATCTTCAGATAACAATATAAAATGATCTTGTCTTGGAATCCATGCAACATATATACTTATTTTTAAAAATTCTTCATAAGCATAGCTGCATCATATATCAAATTACATGGTATAAAATTATCCACCTTGGTTAGTTTTTCAACTACCACTATGATCATATCATGATTATTTCATGACATCAGTAAAACTTTCACAAAGTCTATATTGATCACCTACCACTTCCATTATAGTATATCATATGGATATAATAACTCAGCTAGACACACATGCTCATATTTCACTCACTAACATTCTAGACAATGTGACATAAATATGTTACATCTTTCTTTCTTCCCTTTTATAACTATAGTGGTCTAAGCTCTTTTATGAGCTTGGTTAATCCTAGATATCCCAAACATGGGAAATTGTGTAGTTATCATAATATTGTGATCTATAGATGCTCTTGATCTAACAAATAAATCCTTCTATTGTAATGAAAAAGACCATCACTCTCCAATATGAATCCTATATACTGAGAATTTTGAGCATTCTTAGATAATATTTTTTTGACCTTATCATATAATTCATCTCTTGGTGAAAATTTAATCACTTTATCCTTTAAATTACTTCTAATACCACTATGGTTTCTATGTACCTTGTATGACTTAGATCATTGAATACTCTATTTTACTTGCCTTCGATATTGTTTACATAAAAATCATAATCAGACAATAAATATAGATATTATATTTTATGACAATTTAAATTTATTTGGTTGGAGATGTACTTGAGTCCTAATTTATATGTCTTGAGATCAAATGGTTTACCAAATAGACAATCTTTACATACTAGCAAAGCATGCACAATTATTGTAAGTTCTAGGTCATGAGTGGAAATTTACCTCATAAAGATTTAGCTTCCTTGATTCATAAGCCACTATTGAACCATCCTAGATAAGGACTCCTCCTAGTCCATCCCTCGATGCATCTATGATCATATAAAATTTACCATTGAGGTTAAGAACTTTTAACACTAGTGTCAAAGTAAGCCTTTTTTTTTCAGTTCCTGAGAAGCTACTTCATACTTATTTAATCAAATAAAACTTTGGTTCTTAAATTACAAATAAGTAATTAAATTATGTATATTGGAAAAAATTAGAACTAACTTCTTGTAATAGCTTGTTAATCCCATAAAAATTCTCACCTCTTACATGTTCTTTGGTGCCGGCCATTCTATAATGGCTCTAATATTTGCCAAATCTACTGAGATATCATCCACAAGAATAATGTGTTAGATATTACACTCTCTCCTATAAAAATTTACACTTAGATAATTTCTTATACAGCTTGTGCTTCTATAATAATTTTCGAACCAATTGTAAATGTTCTATGTGTTCCTCTTGATTCTTAGAGTATATAAGAATGTAATCCAAAAAAACCAAAATAAGGTGACCTAGATAATCTTTGAACACACTATTCATGAGATTCATGAATGTCACTAGAGTATTTATCAACCCAAATGGTAAAACTATAAACTTATAGTGCATGTAATGATTTTTGAACACTATCGTAATCGAAAACATCATCTATACGAGGTAGTAGATATCTATTTTTAATAGTTACTTTATTCAACATTCTATAATCAATGCAAAGTAAAAGAGCAAAATACTTCTTCTTAACAAAGATAACTAGTGTACCCCATGGTGACATAAATGGCTTGATCAATGCCTTAGGAAATAATTCCTAGAGTTGAGCCTTCAATTCAACAAATTGAGTGGTTGTCATCATATATAGTTCCCTAGACTGTAGTTATGAACTAGGTATGATGTCGATAGAGAAATCAAACTCAATTTTAGGATGAGATCTTGATAATTCTTTTTAAAACACATAATTAAAATCTTTAAAAAATGGTTAATCTTCAAGATATGGTTCCTAGGTTCCTCCATTTCATTTATCTTGATGATAAATGCTTGGAACCCTTTTCCATTGAGTCCTTTTGAGTTGCATTGCAGAAAATTACCTAATCTTCAACCCTCTTTTATTTCCCTAAATTTATGTTTATTTCTAAAAAATCATCCAAACACTCAACCTTCTTTAGGTAGTAGCCAAACTTAGCCTTATATTTTTAAAGCTAGTTGACTCCTAAAATCACATCACAGGACCCTAGTGGTGTTACATATATATCCACAACTATTGTGAATTTGGGAATCCTAATATTTACCTCAACTAAAAATTTGTCAGCCATGACTTTTGAGTCATTCTCATACTGTACTAGATAAGTATTTGCCATTAATATAGATCTCCTAGATAAATTACTAAGCAGTTTAAGAGATACAAAACATTTTGTAGCCCTTGTATCTATCGAAATGGAAATTATATGTTCAAACAAGTAGTTGATAGTTATATGAGTAATAATTGAAACTCGGATTCTTGATTATAAACTACTACATTAATATATTGCTAAAAACTACCTTGATGAGGAATAAGATCCTTATTATTTGAATTTTCTTGAGTACAATCATGAGCATAATATTCATCTCTACAAATGGAACATCCTCTAGGTAGTCTTTTCTTTTTAGTCTATTTGTTTTCCTATAAAAATACAATTGGAACCACTACCTATTTTCTTGTTGTCTGCATTATTATTGAACTTGGTATTTTGGTTTTTAAACTAATTCTTGGAGTCTCCATTCATCTATTTCCAATTCTTATTTTTTAAATTTGTCTTAGTTTCCAAAAAAATTATTGATCATGTCCCTAGCCTATGAAAGAGACTTCAACTTCTATTCTTACTTGACTACCTTTTCAAAGACCTAGTCCATTGTAAAATGTCTATGAACATCAATCTCTCCATCGATTTAGGGTCTCAATATCATGATAAAAAAATTTATCCATAACTTCTCATCTTCATAGTACTAAAGTATGTACTTCATAAGTTTTGTGAACTATTCTCAGTACTCATTCACCAATAAGTCTCTTTATTTGAGATTCTAAAAATCTATGAGCTTATGATAAAAACAAACTAGTGGAAGCCACTATGACCTGAACAAAGTGATAAATTCTTTTCAAGTAGTGGTGGTCAACTTAAGGTTCATTTCAAACCTACTGTTGACCCATAATATAATTTAATCACTATCCCACTGGTATTGTCCCCATACTAATTTAGTGACCTTTGATTAGTTTTAAATTTTAAAATACTTCTCCATATCTATTATCAATGCTTCATCTTTGTCACCTAGAATATTTACATCAAAATTAGGTAGGTTGACCTTCTTTACGTCTCTATCCAACTATATATCTACTTGAGCTCTTGTATTCTAAGGGTTTTCTTACTCAGTGGGATGCTCATCAAGTTCATCTTGATGACCTTCCACTTCATGGTAATAAACTACCTACTCTTAGGTTGTAATCTAATATTTGGTCTCATTCATGATTGTAAAAATCTAATTCATCTTTGGTGATCGTTCAGTAAAAGATCATATAGTATCAAATAGAGGGTTATTATCATTGACATTTGATAAACCCTCTCCAAAAACACTAAATTTCACGATTCTAATTTATTAAATAGAAGGGTATGAAAATATTAGTGGACTCATTAGGCTCTATTATTTTTGCCATAGCTCTGCTACCACATGTAACATTACCACTAGGATCTACTTAAAAATACATGAATTTTTTAATTTAAATTTTATATACTTAAAGTAGATTACATTACAAGAATATAATGAATGATGACATTAAATACTTTAAGGGTGATAAATTTAAATGAATCATACTACATCATATATCAGTTATTACTATCATCATAAGAAACACATCATAATTAGTTATAGAAAGTAATTGCAGATATCTAGCCATGGTTTTTATAAGCATACAATGAATGCTACCAACGTACAGTAAACAAGTAATTACAACTCATTAAAATTAATTTTCAATAATAAATGTAATATAATATATATAGATATGATACATGGCTCCTTGAAGCATAAATTTCCTGACCTTTAGTTCTGTAGCAATCTCAAGTGTCATCTCAAAAATAGTACTATTGTGGGGAGGTAGATCATCATTCAAATATTTTTTTAAACCAACCACATACCAACTATCATTAATAATAATCCCATTAAGGAATGGCCCTCCCTTTATGGATGAGTAGATATTGATGACACAATAATGTAGAGAGATAAGCTAGTACATGTGTGTTATGTGATTACTAAAACTAAATACGTGGTTTATCACAAAGAAACTCATTCTACTTAAACTATCACACAAACATGCAAATAATACTCAAGAAGTGATAATATCTTACTAAACATTACTTTGACCAAAGTTTTTAATTTATTAATGATCTATAGATCAATAAAATTTATACACACCACTTGATCAGGTTACCTTCATCTGACATTGAAAAACATGAGAGATTTGTCTCTATAATTAATGTTATGATTCTAATAAGTTAGTAAAATTTGACTCTATACTTAATATCATCACTATGAGATTTGGTTAACATAATATAAAAAATAGATTCATACAAATTACATCCTACTAGTAATCATATAATATGGAAAACATGAGAATAATCTAAATGCATACAATTTTTCCATCAAATGTATGAATGAATCTCATAATAATATCTATCACATAAATAAAAGAAATGATAACTACAATTTCTACCACCCAAAAAAAATTAAGATTTTATTTTAGTTTTTAATTACTATAAGTAGTTTCCATATGTAATACACCCTAATATAACATATGTTAACATAGTATAGTGTTAGTAAGCACAACTATGAATACCACAGTTAGTCATAATAAAATAATTATAAATCAGTGAAGGCATAATCTTTTATTTAAATGAATAGTTATAATAAATAAAGTCGTAGTTCTCATAAAACATATAATATTCCCTATTATTTGGTATACTTTCATAGGGTTGTATGCACTTATAGTTTGAGCTCTATTATATAAAAATCTATAATATAATTTTGAGCCATTAATAGAAATATAATTAGAGAAACACACCCATATGTAAAATTATAATCTAATTAGGCATATATGTA
>JARHVA010006270.1:840000-850000 GCA_037957365.1 Torreya grandis | reverse complement strand
ATAATCCTAAACAAGTGAATGAATATTCATGCCATCCTTATAAGAAGAAAAAACATCAAATGATAATAATAAATAGTGCAAGATTGGAAAGTCATATTCAATTAATAACTCTAGTAGTCACTTGAATGAAGAAAGCTATAGTAGGAAAACTCTATTAATGCCACATTGATGGAAAAATGTAATAAATTCATGGATTATGAATCTTATTTTATGGAATATATGAAAAACATTGGTTATTACACCAACACATATTCAAAAGAAGTATAAATGTTGTTCAAATATAAATGTGGATCAATATATAATTCCTTCACTTCATTATAGACAATGAAAATCAAAATAAACTAATTTATCTACATGTAATTTTCAAACCAAACTTTCCATCAATGCCTCACCAATAATTATAATCAATTGTATGGCTCAATTTGTGCTTCAAGAAAAATGTCACTCAAAAATGTTACATCATCTTCAAAATAAAGTTTCTTTAGGATGAAATATATTATAACATCAAACAATTATATGTTAGTGATGTTTTACATAGAGAATCAAATATTTACCATTGACATACAATCTTTGAAAATAATTGTATATGTTTTTTTCATATATGTTGGTGACATGAGATACCAGTTATTGAATTTTTTTATAGATTTCATTTATTAGAATTGAGTAGCACAAGAATATATTTGCTTCTAGTAATAATTTTATTCTCTTAATAGATAGATGTGAATGTAAGAGTGATGGGAATACAAAATCAAACCATATTTCCTTCGATAAATATGTAATTTGAAATCAAACTAGATGTATACAAGGATATATTAATAAAATGAAATAAGTTCTTACATATGGTGCTAAAAAACAAACTATTGGCTTGATACTATGACTAACACCACCTAATTATTATCTACACTACATATTGTTTTTGTTATTTTAAATATATGGGATGCTAATTTCACCATGATTGCATGAAAATATGGATTTGGAAAGACCATTTTAGTGTTAAAAAAAGTATTATATTATAACAAAACCTCAATTTAAATGTTTACAAATTCATAATGTATGAACAATGAAATTTCCAAACTAGTCAAACAAAAGTAGGATATCTAAAAACCTTTGTTGGTTTCAATGAAACAATTTAAATATATTTCCATAAGATTTATCTAAAGATACCCTATGATCAAAAATTGGAATTATTATGTTTATGTAGTAGTTGATAAAATATTATAGATGGCAATTATTGCACATTATAGAAAAACAATCTTAGCTTTAGAAATGACTAAATTATATTTTGCATAATGTCATGATCCATATTATAAAATAAAAAAAATGTCATCTATGATATGGATAAAAAAACTTATCATATTTCTAAAAATAGTTGTGGTGTATGATGGAAACAAAATACAAGTATATAATATTATATCTTCTAAATGATGGACAGATGGAAGAGGTAAACATGATGATCATGGATATTTAAAGAATTGATATTTAATAATTAAATAAGCATACACAAGATAAAAATATTCATTGCATTTATCATATATACAATATTTCTACAACACAACTATTTCACATATCTGTTTTCATGTTTGCTTGGATTTCCAACCTGCAACACCTATTGATAGAAATTATTATATACCACCATCAATAAAATCAACTCCTTCATCTAGAAAGGAATTTGAAAAATATTCTAAGTTTGTTGAGTTCAATTAGAACATTTAACAACCATGTGGAGACTAGTTTGTAGAAGGATATTACTAAGTATAACTAATTCCATTATCAACACTTAACACCACATAAAATTCATGTTCATGATTGAGTAGGACTTCATTTACATAAATAAATACTGACAATAACATCTTAAAATATCCATCCACTTTTGTACAAAACCTTTAGTAGATAACCAAGAAAGTATGAATAATGATTCTGGTCTCAACCTTCATTTATTCATTGGTTTACATCCATTATTCAATGCATATCTCTTACACAATTTTTTTCAAACTTTGGTGTATACTTCAGATGTAACAGATACAATTCAACAAAAACATGTTAATCTTAACTATAGGGAAACATTATGAGTGGACCAAATAATTGATGACAGGATCAAATTAACATGTTAACAATATATTTAGTTCTTTATGATGATGAAAGTCAGTCTAATAACTTTCTAAGGAAAATATTTTATGCAACTGTAGGTTTCTAATTTATTTAGACATCTTGTTATATAATTAAATGTAATGGTGAACATTTTTCTTCAAGTAGGGCCAAATAATACAA
The DNA here is from genome assembly GCA_037957365.1 of Torreya grandis. Classification (NCBI taxonomy): domain Eukaryota; kingdom Viridiplantae; phylum Streptophyta; class Pinopsida; order Cupressales; family Taxaceae; genus Torreya; species Torreya grandis. The sequence continues at coordinate 847,732 of JARHVA010006270.1, read as the reverse complement.
GATAATATGAGCTCTTAATTATCTTGTATTATAATGAAATGTCACCATGGATTTTGCCACTTTCACTTTTAGCGTCATTATTATCCAAGAAGCACATTTATATTTCAAAGTCATAACTTTTATTTATTAATTCAAGAAGACAACTCTAAAAATTTCAATAATGTTCGAAGTATCTCCAAAGTTGTACTAGTAGAAGATGACACAAAAAAGATGAGTTACAAAGTGATTGATCATATGTAATGTAACCATAGTTAACCCTTCATCTTACGCACATGTATATTAGTATAGACTTTCATTATTTTTAATAGGAGAATAAAATAGATATAGACTAGGAAGTCATTATAAAACATCATAATAACATATGATTTCCTAGAAAATTATACATAGATATTGCATGATATAACACTATAAATTATAGTACATCACCATATTTTGATAAATATAAACTCTACTTCTGCTATTGTTTTTCAAATCAATCTCTAATAGATAGTCATGATATTATTTTATTATATAAGGAGTATACTTACTTGTATGACTACACTACTATTATATGAAAAATCATATATTATGAATGTTTAACTTGTTGGATATGTAACCATATAAATAATATGTTATTTTGAATAGGATAGTTAATAAGAATTTCTACTATAAAAATTGAGATCAAGAGTTGAATATGTTCTAATTTACTTTTCTCTCATTAACTTATCTTTTTATATTTTGGAATTATTTTTAATATTTTAAAATTATTGTACTTACATAAACATATATTATTTTAATAATAAGCTATAAATAGTCCATATATTATAATGGCGATTAATTTACAAATAAATATATTCATTTGTTGAAACTATATTCTTCTCTAAAAATTATAAGTGCTTTATAAAGAACTCTATTTGGGTGTGGGTGTGTGTGTGTGTGTGTGTGTGTGTGTGTGTGTGTGTGTGTGTGGGTGTGTGTGTGTTTGGGTTTTTTTATTGCATAAATATCAACATATATACCCTAAATTAGATGATTAAATCAATTCAATATTGCATACATTTAAATAAGGATCTATTTTGGCTAAGTTATCATGACTAGGGGTCCACTTTGTCAAATTTATCCAGACATTGAACTTCACCCTGTCATTATCAATGTCTCTAAGGATTTACTTATAGGTGAATCGAGTTAAAATCCATATTCCTCACTAATTATAGGTAAATTTGAATTCTAAATTTATATTATTTGGACCATCCATGTCTACAACTTCTCTTGTTAGAATTTTTGAAAATCATCATATATAAAATTAGAAGAGGTAATTAGAGAGTTTTTCTAAATCAATGATGCATGATATTCTACCTCTATGGATGAGAGATCAACTATATATTACTTATTATTAATCCATAAAATGGGTCCAAATCCAAGATAAAATATGTTTCGTGAAGTTGATTTGCTATCATCAACATATCTAACATAATCTAAGTTTGTGTAACCGTACAAGAATAAATTTGAGTTCTTATTGTATTATAGACCATAATCAAATGTACATCAGACATATATCTAAACATTATTTTTTGTAACCTAATGACACTTATTTGTCTCATGAATAAATCTCAAAATATAGGTCACAACTAAGCATATGTTTGGTTGGTATATGTCAGGTAAATGAGACTCTTAACAAGCTATTTGTCATGAGTTTCACTTAATTAAGGTCAATACTTAAATCAATATAGTTATAAACCTTTATCCATTAGAATTAACATTTGTTTACAATCTATCATCATGTATTTATCAAGTATAATCTTGGAATATTTCATCAGTGAGACAAAAATATGATTCTTCTTTTTCCATATATCCAAGATAAGATAATAATGAAGTAGCCATAAGTCTATCATTACAAAGTATTTCTTCAAGTCATTATTTATTTATTCAATAAGATTAACTAAACATATTGTGATCACAAGATCATCCACATAAAAAACCATAATGATAATCTTTTAACATCCATACATCGAAGCTTCCATCCCTTTTATGTTGTGAGTGATCAAACAACTATGATGGACTTGATATTAGTAGTGGGTGCAAAGATCTCCTCATAATAAACTCCTTCTTGATGAGCATAGACCTTTACAACAAGTCATCATTTTTATTTTTTTATAGATCCATCTACTTTGTATTTTGACTTAAAAATCCACTTATAGATAATGTATTTATTTACTATAGGTAGATCGATCCCAAGTCATATTTTTCATGATGGCATCATATTCAACATCCATGGAATTCTTCCACTGATGTTGACATAAATCCTCTTGAACTATCTTTGGTTCAATGTTATCAACTACTAAACTCATCAGTGGAAAATTAACTTCATTTCTCTTATGTCTTTTTGGTGTAAAGTCCTGATGATGTGTCTAGATTAGAGTTCAGGTGTGAGTCCCTGATGGTTCATTCTACCCATTTTTAATGTCAATGTTATTTATGATTTGATGATGAATTTTCCTTGATATTTACAATATCAATGAATATTTCTCCTTGTAGCTCACCTTATTTATGACAAGATTCTTCATTCTCATCATCTAACTATGGGAATAGTCTATGAGAGGTGGTATGTTCTAAATACTTCTATTGTAATGATTTGAATGATGACTCATCATAAACCACACTTAAACTTTCATAAATATTATTTGTCTTAGGATACATGACATAATATGCCTTTAATGTAGTACTATACCCCAATACAAGGCACTAGAGCTTCTTTGGTTTGATCTTGTTCCTCTTTTTAGCTAGGACATGCATATATGATGCAAAACCAAATAATATTAGATGGGAGATCAAATGTTTATGACCACTCAATACCTCCTTTGGTGTCTTATAATGAAATATCTTTGTAGGTTCGATATTAACAAGATGTATGGCTATCTAAACTATATTTTCATAGAATGGTGCCTATAACTTCATAGTGGAAACCATGCCATGAGTCAGATCCATGATTGAATGATTGTGTCACTCTATAATTTCATTCTACTAGGGTATATATGGATAAATCAGGTGTTTCTTATTTTTGTGATTATTCAAAAATACCAATAATTTATATGATGTGAGTTCTCCCCCTCAATCTAAGTAGAGGAGATTAAGAGGTCTCCATAACTGGGTGACAAAAAGATGGTAAAAGACCTTAAAATTAATAAATGCTTCATTATTCTTCTTGAGAAAGAACACCCATTTACTATGAGAAAAATAATGAATGAACAACTAGAAGTGATTGAATCCTTAGAAAGAAGTAGGTAGGGGTCTGCAAAGATCAGTCTGTACCACATCAAGATGATCCTTAGCTTTTGATGAAGTGAACTTGAATATAACCATACATTATTTATCATAAAGGTATCTAAGGAATTCAAGAAAAGAATGGGATGGCTAAGGAATTCCATGTACCATGGATTTATATTTAAGATGGTACAAAGAGCTAGTAAAAAAGTGCACATATCAATAATTCCATAGTGTAGTAGATTCTACTCTAGATAAATATATAGGTAGAGAGAGAAATCTAGGGTAAATAATTGATCTTTCAAAATAGCTTTCAAAATGACCTTATCTTCCCATGAGAAGAGATAGGATTTTATGTCATTATTGATCATGAAATCCAACCTAACCTTATGGTTCAAGAGATTAATTGTAGACAAGAGATTTGTTATCAATCTATGGAAATACAATAATTTTATGAGAGTATAGGTTCTTATCCCAGGAGGAATGGTGATAGTTACAATTACTTATATAACATACTTTTTATTATCTACAATTAGAACTCAATTTATAATGGTTTGATTCATTAGTGAATCAAATAGTTCCTTATATCTTGTCATATGTTTACTAGTTCCAAAGTTGATCAACCAAACATTTCTCATTTGTGATGAGGTTTGGGATAGAAGAACTATGTTCTTATATCCACTGACACAATCTGATTTATAAGTACATCCTCTTCATATTAATCATCTTATAGATGTCTTGATCCTACATTTATATTCTAATTTCATCATTAAGGATGCCTTTTTTATTTTTCATAATCATATCCACTAGATGTTCCCTCTTGACTAGATGAGCCTTGTGTCAAGTCATTACACTAGTAGTGATTAGTGTCATGCATATTTTTGCAACAAATATGACACCATCATTTTGAATTCTCATATTTAAATTATTATTGTGGATAATTTGATGGTCCTTTGGATAAATGTTTACCATGTTTCTTTGAAATTAGGGCTTTATCCTTGAAATCATCTTGTACTGACTATATTTCTTCTTCTTGTTGAAGAAAATTCACTAATTATTCAAAAGACATTTCTTGATTTGTGATGTTCAGTGTCACGATGAATGTATGAAATTGAAAGGGGAGAGATCTCAACATGATAAGAACCAATAGCTTATCCTCCATATTCTCTCCAACCATAACTAATTCTACTTAAAGTTCTATCCCCTGACATAATAACAACTCAACTTTCTCACCATCTTTCATACCGAGAGTATGAATCTTGGTCCAGGTATGAAGGATATTCATGTATTTATTTACCTTATAAATGGAGGAAATAATTTCCCAAACCTCTTTCTATGTTGATACATCCCAAATATTAGGTTCAACCTCATTGGTGACATTGAGTGTGATCAATATCAGGGTTGATGTAGAAAAAAAGGCCAAACTTAAGGAGGCCATAAATTTTGATCTATATATCTATTTGAACTATTTCTTTTGTGAAAATGACTATATATAAAATTTTATTGACTCCCTAAGCCACACTGTCCACTTAGAGGCATTTAAAAAAAAATAGAAGCCAAACGAGACCATCTAAGGGTCCACAATTATAGTTTAATGATTTTATTTGGATTTTTTTATTTTTAAAAATTGCACATTTTCATGGCTTGAAGTAAAATTTAGTTTAAATGAGTATATAGGATAATTTTAGTGTTTATATTATTTTGCAATATGTTAGATTTGCACGTGCTTGCATGTAAAACTTACTAAAAATATCATCTACTAAAAATAGATGTTTTGCTTTTAGATTTTAGTTTTTTTGTAAATTTTTTCTTGTCAAATTTAATTCTATGTTCAATATTATTTATGAATTTATTGTAATTATTTCAATTCAGTCAATATGAATCAATTTTGAGTTATTATTTTAGATCTTGGCATGTGGTAATTTTTAGTCTTGATTATAATTTTGGATCATTAAGGTATTTTACATTTGAATTGTCATATTTTTTTACTCATTAGCTATATTAGGATGGGTCACCATAGAAATTATGGTTCCCCATAATTATTCAAATTGAATAATCATTCGTATCTTCATCTTCTATGCAGTGAAATTTGGCCCTTTGAGAAGTTGGGAATTGGAAAGAGTAATTTTGGTGTAGACATTTTTTATTTATTTGTAAAAAATTTCATAATCAAAATAGTATTTTATTGATTAAAAATATTTATATATATAAGCAAGTTTGCTTTTATCATGTACTAAAAGTGGCATGCAATTAGGCTCTATATGCTTGTGCAGTCAGACACAGATGCTTGTGTGGGTATTCTTCTTTGCATTCATCATCTACATCATAGCCTTTATCAAACTTTATTCAAATTTTACATTTATGGCACTTCACATCAAACAAAATATATTTTATTAGGCCTCAAAAAATTAATTCATTTATTTTAATACTTCCAATGTTCTATAGGGCATATTTTAGAGAAAAATAAAATTTGGTACAATTGCTATACCACATTCAAACACACCCAATTCTTGTTATTTTTGGGACATGCTCTTTTGTTTTCATTTATAAGGGAAGTAACATGATCCTTTAATGTAGGCACATTTTTGATAGGGTTTGTATTTCACTATTATAGAATTTTTAGGCATAGATGCTTTCATTTAAGACTCGTGTCATCTAGCTATCTCTACAAACTCTTCCAATCAGATGTTGGTGGTTAGCGATTTTCAGCTTCCTTATACATTCTTCTTCTAGGTATGGATCAACTTCATTAGACATCAATACCACCTCTTCAATTATCATTTTCTTCAACACATACTTTTACTGTGCATGCATATTCTTCAAATCTTGTGCAAAAGTTATCAAATAAGTTGGATCATGCTCAAACTTAAAACTATAGCCTTATTTTAACTAAGGAATTATTTCCATTTAGTGTTAGAATACTCTAAAAATTTATGAAACTGATCAATGATTTCACTAGTAGGAAATAATGCACATTTAACCATAGGTATCTTATTCTGCACTCTTTGCCTCTTTAGACTTCTACACTTCTTGGCTATTTGATGACTACCTATCTCCATTTCACTACACATGTCTCAAGATTTAACCTTAGAATAATTTGACACCAAATGAAAGCAACTAAATTCTTGATGTTATATTTAGAATATTCAATGATCATATATTTGATATGAATTTGGATAACATGTAACTATTCGCAACAAAAATAGATAACTAAACTACACAACCATATATCTAAATAAATAACTAAATAGGTAAAACAACTATGCTAACAATTATTTCCTTTTCTGTAGTGTCTCTTTCAATCACCACAGTCTTTGTTTTTCCTCCATCATGATCAATTCCACCTCTATCTAGTGCATATGTGAGGTAGTTAGATTCTTTGGAATTTATTTTTGTCTTGTGATTGGATCAAATGACATTCTTGTATAAATAAATATAATAATCTAAATGCATTATTTACTTTTATTTCTCATATTCTTGAACTGATGCCTAATGTCATGCTTCTAAATATGGCCCTACAACCTCCAATTTCTTATTGGAAGGATTGGTCGTTAAATGGAAATACTACCTTATAAAATTGATTTCTAAAACTCAACTATTAGATAATGATGATTTTTATGTTTGGCTTTGTATAAGCTTAATAAGTGATATAACCTAAATTCCTCACTCAAAACTTGTCTGACCAATCTCAATAGGATTTAGAATCCCAAGTTTGAATTTAAATTAACTCATTTTATTTTGTGTAGTTTATTAAGGTCTTCCCCTTCCAGAGCGTCTCAAGCACACTAGGATTCATAAACCCAAATGATTAGAATAATCCCAATTTATAACTTTCTAACATCTATTTTGGACATGCCCAAGAGCCCATATTACTTAATATTAGATACATATCCCTTTCCAACCTTATCACTTAGATTCAATGATTTAATGTCTAGATTTTTTTGGGATAATGTTTAGTGGAATCCATATTTTTAGATTATTTGGATTTTTTTTCCAAATATATAAACTTTTTAAGTTATGTATGTCTATAAATTATAATTTTTAAAAGAATTAAGATATTTATATATAAATATATAATATGTTAATAATAAATTAAATGCTATTTCTTTATATTTTTATTAGAAAAAAATGCAAGGATACAAGGTGTTTCTAAAATCTTACCATCTATAAGGTCTCCTCAACTATTTGATAAGTACTCCTTGCACGATGAAACATTTTCTTCCTTACCAATGTTTTCGTTACACTAATAAACTAGAAACCAAATTTTTTCACGTCCTCAAAACCATTATTCCTCCCCTCCTCTTCGATAGAGGAGATGGAGACTATTACAATGCATAAAGTCTTTTGTTGGTCAATCTTGGTGGTGTTCACCTATAAATGATCATGAGCTATAGGGTTCCTATGTGTTTCTACCTCTTACTTAGGGAATTATAATCTCTCTACCTCCTACTAAATCAATTCATGATGGGTGAGATACATTAAGTATTCCTTT